>CM032888.1:32559034-32656534 GCA_019176425.1 Megalops atlanticus
TGTTCTTCTGCAGCAGCACTCTTAGCTGGAGTTAATTCTCTTAATAGCATGGGACTCTGCTGGCAACACTCAGGCCTACACACAATATAAAAGCACAGGAGGTAAGTGCACAAGCAACAGATGTATAATGAATGAACTCGGCCTGCAACCTACAGCTCACCATAATTGCTCTTAGAACTGTTAATGTTTTATGATTTAATAGCTGCATCCCCACACTTTGCTGAAATGTCTCTCGATCTGAGAGAGAAGAGGAGGAGAGATGGGGGGGGGATGGGGGTGTTAGAAAACCCGTGCGGAAATTATATTTCAGCCCACACACCATGCCACTTCTTTTTTTTTGTGTGTGGTGAAAAATGAAAGGAAAAATAGCGTGTTTTATTATAGCTCTCTCTGTGTATGTGTATGTGTGTGTGTGTGTGTCTGTGTGTGTGTGTGTGTGTGTGTGTGTGTGTGTGTGTGTGTGTGTGTGAGGGAAAGAGATGATGAAAAGTGATCAAGTGTATATTGATTTCATATGGGCCGGAGTTGTGGAGGCAATGCAGGTGACGATGCAGTCACCTACCTGTCCACTAGGGGTCACTGCCGCGCAGCGAGGCAGATTGACTGGCATGTGTCATTCACACTGCAGGTCTGTGCCAGCTGTCTGTGGAAAGGAGTATATAAAAATATACCAGAATGTATAAGACACTTTTTGTGAACTCTTACAAATCTGTGCCTTAAACAAAACACAGGCAGCAATCCCCAGACATGACAATCACTCTGCATAAGACTTAATGTATAAAGATCACTTAAAAATCAGTTCACTCCCATGTTAAAAATCACCCCAAAAATCACTCATGACTCCCTGTTAAAAACAGAAGAGATGTCAATAATGAGAAAAAAGAAAAAAATAATAATAATACAAGAGAATTTTCTTTACAAATGGTCACAATACGTTTTTGTTATTATTATGTTCACTATATATAACATAACAAAAAAGGTGTCTGAGGAAAAATTATGTCTCACAGCATAACAGTTTTTTATTATACATAACAGAAAAAAAGATTTATAAATTCTTATTTTAAGATCAATAAACTGAAAAAATTATATCCTGGAAAGAGTCATTAAAACTACAAGGACAAAGGAGACAGTGCTTGAAAGTAAATACACTCAGATGCGCTACGTCTACCCAGGGTGTTATAGCACAACAGCCCTGCTGTCAGCTGTGATCATCCACAGTCTTCAGCAGTTCAGTCTATCACACCTTTTACACCAATGGGATTGATTGATTTCTCTGTAAAATATTCATTGAGCTGCGGCAACGAAGCACTGAACTGAACATAACCTCTCCTGTGTTTTGATTTTTGCAAATTACAAAAAGGAAAAAAAAAAAACAAAGAAAAAACATTGGTTAAGTTATGCAAATCAGATGCGGGTTGGCAAAGAGGAGACTTTGAGCAGGCAGGTTAATTACGTTATTACTCTGTCATGATGAGATTGTTTGATAAAATATTAATGCAATAAAGGTGGTCGCCATGGGCTTTATGGAACCACTATGGAAGTCCCACAAGGTAAGGGGAGTAAATTTCAGCTGAAACGCAGAGGCCCGGTCGGGCTGCCCTCGGCTCGGGGGTCTGAGGATGCCGGGAGACAGCCCCAGGAAGAGGATTCAGAGGAGGAGAGGCTGCACTGGCTAAATGAGTGCAACCATTCATTCTGAAATGTTATTTCTATGCAAATGAAACGCTGGGTATTTAAAACCTTCCATGAGGCGGTCGCTGCATGCGCGTTGCTATGGAGACAGAGACGGCAGTGCTCTGGAGTCAGGAGGCTGGGAACAGACATTCAGATACCCAACAAAAAAAATAAAACTTATTTAAGAATAATTGTGTAAAAAAAAAAGAGTCCTCAATAAAAAGCGTGAATTAAAGGGTTCCTGTGAAGGTAGCGTGGATAGACGCTACCCTGCTCTGTTAGACCACATGTTCAGGAGGATGCTGGATACAGCTGCTGCCTCACGTCCGAGGCGTCTCTCCGGAGGAGAGTCGAGCAGAGCAATCAGCATGCGCTGGAAACAAGAGCATGAGCAGCAGCCCGCTATCTGAGCAATGCCACGCCAGGGCGTACCGTCACACGGCACACTGTCACACGGCACTTTACCAACAGACTGATAAGCACATATCAATCAATTAACCCCCAATATACCATTCATAGCACACTCACAAATTACACAAGAGTATCGGCAATAACCGTATTGTCGTTATTGTTGTTATTCCTGCTGCTGTTGGTATAGGACGCGCTCCGCACTGAGCAGACCTGCAGGCGGAGCCGCCGCCGCCGCCGCCGCAGCGGAAGCTGGAGTCTGACTTCTTGCCAGAGCGCTGAGGCGTGACGCTGTTGCAAGGCACTCAGGAGTTCACAGCTGCCAAATTCTGAAAAGTATGAAAATGAAAACTTGATCGCTGCCTAAAAATGTTCTAATCTTATAGGAAGTCTGGATGCAGACCGCGGAGCACTGGGACACTAAATTACCCTAAAAGCTTTTTACATCTTAATGCTCCCAGCCTCTCCTTATCGGAGCACGGCTGCGTGTCATTGGCTGCCGTGGTAACGGACTGCCGACCTGGCAGCAGCTCCCAGTGGAACAGGATTATGGGTAACGTGGGGTAGGCCTTCATGTTACACATTTCTGTAGCATTTACACAGAATAAAACATTAAATATTTTATCATGCGAATCTCCAAAGGAATAATTTTTGCTTTTTACACTCCGTCTCTGAGTTAATATTAAACAACAGGCCACAGAGACAGGCCTGGTGAGCTGAGGCAAGGAGGGTGGTGCATTCTGGGAAAGCTTGGGACATGGAGGCCCACACACACACAGAGCAGTCTTGCAGACAGCACTATGAGTAATGCGATTCGGAGCCATTCTGACACCAGTTTCCCACTCGACAAAAGTCAATTTAATCAATTAATAATGACTGACATATCAATCATTCCTCCCACTTCTCCAAATTGACCTATCCATCCAAGTTGTCTATGGCCCTGATTGGCTCAGAGGCAGTGGGAGATGGAGGTTCCCCAAATAAAGACCTCACATTCAAGCATTTAAACAGCCACAGTAATTATGCAGAAAAAGAAGCCAGTTTGTGGAATTCCAGTTATATTTCAGTATAAATTGGAACCTATTTTTGATAAATAACAAATAACTATATTAAGCATTTTTGCTGCATAGTTGATTTGAAATAATCAAAACCTTTTTTACAATTACTGAGTCTGTGCTGATTTTTTAAACTAAAAACAGCAGGAAGATATAAGTTTATATTACATGAAGTAGGTAAACGGAGAGAATAATGTTTGAAAAGTGCTCACTTTCTTAGGTCATTAACTTTCAATCTCAATAAATGGCTTAAACTAGTTGAAAGTGTAGATACTAAACTCATTTAAATGGATCTGTAAAGATGCCTTTCCTCTGTGATTAGTGCCGCACAAACTATTCCTGCAGAGAAAGTCATGTGACACAACATTGAGTTATTCATTTTTGTATTTTTCTGCAAATATTATTGTTTTACAGAAAGAGAACTTGAGGAAAGGACATGCAATTCTGTGGCAAGGTCCAAGGATTTCAGGCAGGTGTGATCTAAATGAGCAAAATGGAGCTACCTTCACTTCACTGCATGGTTGTTTTGCCGCTGCTGCTGCACACTGACTGCAGCTCTACCACTTCAGCACCACCAGCCACCACCCACATCGCTGCCACGGTAACCTGCTGATGCCTGCACAACTCTTCCCAAAGTCAGAGAGGCGATGCACAGGCTCCGCCCACCACGGCTTCCTGTGACTCCTGTGTGTAAGAGTTAAACACAGGGGGGTAGGGGATCGGGGGGGTAGGGGATGGGGGTCGCCCTGATTAATGAAGTCCAAAAAAAGAAAATAATTTATTGTAAAATGAAAAGCGTCAGCGTGATGGATGAGTGATGCCGCATCCCTGTGGCGGTGGAGCGACGTCCAGGGGATTGCGATGTCCTCTCCCTCACGCGCCGCGTCCTTCCAGCGAGCCCGACCTCGCGGGATGCCGGTGACCTCTGACCTCCACCAGAGCGGCTGCACTTTCCCGCCAACGAGCCTCGGCCAGACATGCAGGGACGTCCTCGCCGTCTCTGTCTGCGTGGTCTGGTGGCTGCTATACAATATCTCTATTCTGCAGGACACTAACATCCACTGAATGCTAAACATCATCTCCAATCACTTGTACACAAAGTTTTTTTTTTCCTTTTCCATGTGAGCTGAATGAAACTCTGAATCCAGTGGGTATTATGGACTGTTGAAGCATTCATTGCCTTTTCAAAGAGAATACAATACCATCTCAATGCAGGAAAAAAACAAGCCTCGTGAAACATTTCAAGTCCAATGCCACCATCAAGGTTAAAATGACTCTGTTTACTGAAGCGACTCGGGGAGGGGGGGTACACTGATGCTCAAATCGCTGTGATGGAGACAAATTTCTCTTGGACCTGCCTATCTCTCAGAGCCGTGGCCAAAGTCTCTGAGCTCAGGACAGGTGACACTCTGCACACACCTCAGGACAGGTGACAGCACACACCTCAGAACAGGTGACACACTAATGCCTGTCCAGCAAATTGCCACACAACTGTTCTGTTTGTGCATCAGTGCCTCAGTAACCCAGGGGGTTTATAGATCAGCTCACTGCAAAAGATTCCTTGGGTATAGATGATCAGTCATTGCAGAGCAATACCTACGTCACATACTCCACTTAAGGTGACAATGAACAGGCCCTCCACAAAGGTAAAGGTAAACATGAACAGGCCAAAGCGATACTGCTCAAACAGCTTTTTGCACAGTCATTCAGCCAATCAGAGCGAGGGACTGTGTCTAGGTCTGCTTCCTCCAGTTGCAGCCAAAAGATGAAAAAGCAAAAAAAAAAAGTCACTGGGGACACGAACGAGGTGGACACGACAAAAGAGTCATTTCCGAAATGGAGATGACCGCAAATGAAACGGTCACTGAACAAAAGCGGGGACATGCTCTGGACAGGACTGTTAGTAGATCCCTCCCGATTCTAATTAAATGATAAAAAAGTAATAGAAAATAAACAGACCGAGTCGTGCCGTCGGGCATGTAAATGCAAGCGCCACAGAGACTGCTGCTGCTGCAGCATTTCTCACAGTTCCTGTTTGTGGCCATGCTCTTTTTTGATTGTCATCGACGTGGGCAGGTTATGTAAATGAAGCTCGCTGCACATATTAATGCACTGAGACTCATTTATTTGATGAGCAAGTTCTTCTCTTCACTCCCGTTAATTACGTGGCACTCTCACTTTAAAAGACAGGACCAATTTGCTCTCTTTCACTTGCAATAGAAAGAGTGTTTGCTTTGTTTCAGAAGAGATTTCTCACGTATGTAAAACGGGATTTCAGCTCTCAGGATCCTCTCTGCGCTGCCGAAACGCCTCCATTAACACACCATTAAATCAATGAATTAATGAACGGTATCAAACGCTCGTGACGAGTGGCCGGCGGACTGTGGCGGCAGGTGCTTTTGAAGTTGGAGAAAAGCACCGCGTTTAAAAACGAATTGGCTAAAGAGGCACAGCCTCTCGACCCCAGCACAGCGGATCTGGCTGCACCCGTGCCCACCTCTGGGCTTCTGCGGCGCCATCAATAAAGGATAAAGGTCTCATTTAAGAGGTGTGGGCAGCTGCAGGACCCCTTCATTAGTCCTGGGCGGGCTGTAATCCCTCCTCCTTTCATCCGGAGCGCACCTTCTCCAGGCCTTTCTGCCAGACCCCTCCCCACCTCCCCGCCCTCTGCTCCGAGAGCGTTTCTGCGTCACCTTCACCGCAGTTTTTTACAGGCCTCCTGAAGCTCGGTGTGGGGCGTGGGGCGTCGGGGGTTAGCTGAGTCACAGTCTCCCCTGCCTCTGACCTTCCTCTCTCAGAGCTGTCTGCTGTGAATACGCCCATTTGCACCGGTAATGGAAATCTGTAACGGTGAGTGGTATAGTTTCTCTCCGTAATATAAACCCAAAGATTGGCCGGAACAGTGCCTGTCTTCTGCACAAATCAAGTATGCCCATATGCTCTTAAAACCGTGTGAAAGGGGAGAGACAAACCCTCCATTTCTGCAGTGTCAAAGCAAGTGTGCTGTACGCAGACAGAACTAATAGCATACATTCTTCTTTTTTCATATTATTTAGCTTTCTCCACTACTGCACTTCTTCTTGACACACAGGTAAGGCCTCCACCTGGATGTCAGGAAGGGGAATGAGGGTTTATGTTCCACGCTTCTACGGTAGCTTGCAGCTTGAGAACCTTCCCCCCTAGCATTGTGGGCCAGTTTGGGAGGTGAGCCCTCCCGCATCTGCAATGCCCCCCACATTACTGCAGAGCTGTTTGGAACACAGGGTTGTGTGGAGCAGAGGTCAGGGAGCAGGCTCTCTGACACGCACTCTCACATCCTGGGCAGGGGATTGTTGCTGCATCCTTCATTTAAATTGCTCCAGTGACTATCCGGCGTGTTAGGTGGATAACGAGCAAACATTGGGTGACCTTGCACTGCAGTGTGTTCTCTGCCTGTAAGCGGCAGGATATACAGTAATATACAGCTCCGCTCTCAGTGTCCACCTCCAGTCCATTTATAACCACTTATTTATTTATTTTTTGTTCGTGTACTTTATTGCGCCCACACAATGTCTCCTGATGGATATGTGATCTCCTCATCTCCATCTTCATCATCTCTGCGCCTGTCTAAATACTGCAGTCCACCTGCATTCATGCTTTCTGGGTTACTTATACAGGCAGCCCTCATAATCAGCCACATATGGAAAATACCTATGTTTCTCACGTGCGGCATTTTATTTTTTAAAACACCCTCTTTTTAGCATAGAAAGTGGGTTTAAAGAGGGCCAAGCCGCGCTGAACGGACTCATTAGGAGAAGAACATCTAACATGTGCTGGGGAGCCCAGAACTGCCCCGCAGACGTCCAATTACTGCGCCAAACTGCTGACCAAAGATGCTGTTGTTTCTCGCCTGCCATTTCAAACACTTAGCAGCTTTTACCAGCGCGGGCCGTGCTGAAACGGCACATCTGCAGTGACGGGGACTGCGCGGCCGGGCCTCCTCTCATTAGCGCCTGGAAACCGTCCAAAGTGAAATTAAAGTGTCGAGGGGGGGTGGGGGGGGGGGCAAAGCAATCAGATGCTTTCAGATGGTCATATATCATTTGGGTGCAATTCAAATAATGGACTTTTCACAGTCTTTTTTTTTTGCACACCACCTCCCCCCTACACACACACACACACACACACACACACACACACACACACACACACACACACACACACACACACACAGTTACTTTTGCGTAAGGTACAGAGCTTGTATACCATTTCAAACGGAGACGTACTCCATTGTAGGATTTAATAAATAGCCAATGACATGACATAATGTAGTGTAATTGGAGTCTGCGAACGTATGGCACATTATCAGCATCTGAAAGGGTCATGCTAACACCCACCCCGCTGGGTAAAGGGCGAGGCCTGTACAAAGCTGCAGCTCATTTCTGCTACCGCACAGCGTGTCTCTCAGTGTCATATAAACACACTTCTGTGTGGCTCTGACACATCTACATCTACATCACTGCTCTGCTTTCTGGGGTCACAGATTAAAGCGGAGGCCTTTTATGCGCTTCGGCTTTTGGATATAAACTAAATGAGGGTTCAGAACGGTTTGCCGGTTTAAGGTGAATTGGCAGTATGCAGCAGTATGGTGGTGGTGCAGTAACATGTTGTGGAAGTGAGAGGGAAGAGGTCTGCAGCATAGCTGTCTTTTGGGGAATGGGGGAAAATCAATACCAACATGAGGAAATACATATAAAGTAAAGCCTGGGAACCGGTACCACAACAGAACGTTCAGCCATGTTGACGCCGGGTATGCAGTGGCAGCGGAGGGCGTTTTCGGGGTGTCTCCAGGAGCAGGGCAGAGAGAGGGGACCCCATGATGAGCACGCACAGACCTGCTGCATCGCTCATTACACCGGCCATATGGCAGGGGATAGTCACATGCTCACACACACACAAAGCCGCGCTGCGAACCGGTGGAGAGAGTACGTTATTATGGTCTGGATTTGCCCTTTCCTGCTGTGTGAGTGCGAGCGTGGCCTTGCTGGGGACAGGGGTCTCGCCGTACCCGCCCATCAACGGGGTCTCTCCTCTCATCAGACGGCAGATGCCCGCAACTGGAGAGAAAGCCCTTGGAGTATTAAACAAACATTAGCGGAGAATGGGTTCTGGGAGGGGGGCGCCGATGGGGCCGGCGATAGAGGGTGGGGGGCACGTGGAAGGACCACAGACGAAGGCGAAAGTAATTCAGTCTCAATTTTCCTGAGGAGACTATTCCACCCCGTTCTCCTGCAAACCACTCACTGTGACGGACGAGGGAAACACACACAAGCACACAGTCACGCACAAACACAGGCACACACACACAAGCACAGAGTCACGCACACGCACGCACAAACATGCGCATGTACACACACACACCAAAAAGAGCATAAAACACTGATGCGTGTGTAGGAAGGAAACACTGCCTGATTCCACCTCTCACTGGTCAAATCGCTCACAGAATGACCGAGAAGCAAGAAGGCCACTCTTATTTCACTGAACACTCACTGCATAAAAATTTCTAATGTCTTGTACAGAGACAGATTTACACAGACTGTATTTGTTAAAAAAATATCAAATTCTAAATCTGCCTTAGAGCAATAATCAATGCAGAATAATCAGTACAGTATCCAAACATATCTGGTAGACCACAAAACTGACAACTGAGGCCAAATTTTATCATGATCTTGAGAAGATGATCATTCACGTTCACCCCCTCAAAAAAAAAAAAAAAAAAAAAAACACAAACAGGGCTGTGAAAATTAAATAGCAATAAACAGCTGATTTATTAAAAGAAAGAGCTATGTCCACCTCTAAGACGTGGTATAGAGCAGAAAAGGAGGGTGGAGTTGTGACCATACATCACTGTGACATCACTGTCATCATTCATGTACTGTACCCCTGTAGCCTCCGGCCCTTTCCCCAGGATATAGCATGCTAAAACCTGGGGGAAAGAATAAAAAATAACGCTTCAGCTCTCTGAAGTACAATCCTGCTCTCACATTCTCCTCTTCATGGAGTTAATGCACTCATTTTTTTTTTTCTATTTCAGTCGTCCCGGCATGCAAGACTGTCGGCTGTGACATCAGTAATGGCCTGCATCTTCCGGTTACAATGCCCAAAAAGAAACGCATCTGCTGACAGAATTCTGCCTCTCATTTCGGGAACATGCTGGAAAACTCCATTAGAGACCAATGATCACAGCAGCACGAAGGGTTAAATAATGGATGGTGCATATTCAATTTTAGATTTCCTCTCCAGAGAGATATTACTCACATTCCTCAGGAATGTTCATGATTAAGAGGAGGTAAATACGTTTGAAATTACTGCCTTTCAGCACAAATCAATTTCAATAACCAAAAGCATTCCTTCAAAGGAGGATTTTAAACAATCTGGTTTAGTCTACAAAATCAAGACCAGTCAGATTTAATATGCAATATTCATGACAAGCACTGTTTGTTATGCAAAACCAAGATCACTCCTGTCTGAAATGAAAAATCAAGACAAGCCTTATGTGATCTGTAAAATCAATGTGGTCTGATCTGCAAAATCGTGATTTTAGTGATCTAAGAGTGCTCAGGCTGAAAAGATGCTCGTGCATTTTGCCTGCATGCTACTACTCATTACTAGACAGCTGAGTCCTGTGGTTTCCCTGCACCCCATTGGTCAGCTTGGTGTTGTGATGTCCCTGCCCCCCATTGGTCAGCTTGGTCCTGTGGTTTCCCTGCACCCCATTGGTCAGCTTGGTCCTGTGGTTTCCCTGCACCCCATTGGTCAGCTTGGTGTTGTGATGTCCCTGCCCCCCATTGGTCAGCTTGGTCCTGTGGTTTCCCTGCACCCCATTGGTCAGCTTGGTCCTGTGGTTTCCCTGCACCCCATTGGTCAGCACAATCCTGTGGCGTCCCTGTGCCCTACGCCTCTCCAGTGTTGTCTTTAAGTAATTTCAGCGACAGCTTCGTGTTCGTATCTCTGCAGCTGAAGATGAGACGCGGGCAGAGTGTTACATTACAGAGGCAGGAGTGTCATGGTGAAGAGGCTGTTTACGCAGGGAGTGTGAAAGAGCCGCCGCCCACGGTTTACCATCACCCCAAACGCCCACTCTGCCAGATCGCTTCTACACCCACAAATATTTCATGGGCTCTAAGTGATTTGCATGTGTCACGCATCTGCTGATTTCTGAACTTAAATCTGGCTGCAGTCTTAATGCTTCATAAGTAAACCTTTCAGCTTTAAGTCCTGAGTTACAGCGGATGATGCACGCTTGTGCAAAACTGTCCATCCCCGGGAATCCAGTTGTCCGTCAGTTCAGCTACGCGAAAGTGATTTTCTCTGCTTAAATACAGCAAGCCGCAAAAGTGGAGATGTGCAGCTGGTCTTACAGGACTCAATGGTGTAAGGATCTAAATCTTTGTGGCCTAGCCACCACCAACCTGAATCAAATGTTCTGCTTCTTAGACTACGCAGCTTATGAAAGTCAAATCACATTGGCCAAATTGGAGTGCACTCTATCCTAACACTGCCATTATAAGGAGCTGAAAAAGTATCAGAACCCCTTCCAGCTGCATTAAAAGTACTCAGGGTTGTTCAAAAAGGGGCGAAAGGAACCCAGGGCAGGTTGGACACTGGAAGTATCTATCACATTGGCTTTGTTAGGGCCATGTGTATGATGTGCGCTTGGTGTATCTAAACTGTTCCTTTCCCTGGGATGCCTTTCTGAAGGCTTGTACATCTCAGAGAAGAGAAAACCCCCATTACCCTGATTACAGCAGACAGGTGAGCTGCTCAAGTTACACCACAGCCTCTTATTTCTGAACCTGTTCAATTAACATGGTAATGATGTAAATTCAGGTTTAAAACAAGCAGAGGGACAAACAGCCTGGGATGATGATGATGACAATAATAATAATAATAATAATAGTAATAATAATAATAATAATAATAATAATAATAATAGAAGAAGAAGAAGAAGTAAAAGAAGAAATCACGCTCTTCATGTACTTTATAGTCAAGTGCAGAAAAGGCACTTGGTTAACAGGAGACTGCACAGTTCTCAAGATGGTGTGCGGTTCACTTCACTACAGGAGACACAGAAAGCAAAGGAGAAGACAAACTGAGACACAGAGGGACGCAAGAGACCATCAGCTCATGATGATTGTATCCGGCTGGGAGTATATGTGTGTGTGCAGGCAAGAAATAATAGACTGGAAACTCAGTTCAGAAGAACACTTAAAAACAGCGACAGCAAGAGTTTTGAGGATAATTTGAGCAGCAACAAGGCACTGATGCAGAAAAACAGAACCATGGAGGTCGATGAGAGAGATGCTAAGGAGTGCAGGCAAGCCAAAAAACATTAAACTAAATAACATAAGTGAGATGACTGTAATGTCTCTAGTAAACACAAATTTGCCCTTTGCTCCTACAATTACAAAATGGCTCAAAAATTAAACATATGAACCTTTACAAACATACATTCCCAAGATCACTCTGCTTAAATACACTGTGCAAATACTGGAAAATTAACTTTAAAAAGAAGTAACAGAACTAATATTACTCATGAATGTATCTGGGCATACGAGAACATTCACGCGCACTGCACTCTCAACTTTAAGACATGAGTGAGCAGCAGCACAGTTTCTTGCTGTGCTATGTTAAGACAGTGCATTTTCCTTCAGCATGTCCTTGCCCAGATTTTATTGGAGGGGGTGGGCAGTCATCTGATGTGAGGAGTAAGGTAGGATGGAGTGTGTGGGGAAGCAGAACTCCCTCTTCCAGTGCGTGATAGACACAGCATGTGTGCGGACAGCCAATTGAAACAGGAGTGTGTGACTGTTGATAGCTCCGCCATTGGACAGTATTTTCCTCCACCTGCAGAAAAAACCCAGTGCAAGTCCGAGAAGGCCATCTGCACTCCCGCCACCGGATAACAGCAGAGGGTCAGTGAAGCAACACCTCTCCCAGAGGTCAGGCCACGCCCACCGCTGTGACGGACACGGGGGTGAATGAGTGGGTGTAAGGACAATGGCTGTTGCGGACAGGGAGAGGAGGAAGGGGCGAGAGGGCAGCGAACGGACCAACCTGAACAAGAGGCCCAGTGATTGCCCATTACTGCACAAGATAGCTTTCTTGAGGAATAATCGAAACAGGCATTAGATATCTTACACTGTGGGTCAGGGGACCAGAGTTCTCCTCTGAGATTCTGGGCAGCTCAGACAGAAGCCAGTGATCGCACAGGGAAACTCCATAACCACCCCACCTGACACCTGACACCATAATTCACATAGCTCCCATGATGTAGTGCCCATGACATCACCAACCACACATTTTTTATGTGAGTTACAGTGCAAAGGATGCAAGTCACTGATGAATCAGACCCATAACAATCAAGCCCAGAGGTCAGTAAAAACCCTACTGCACTACACTCTACTGCACTAAACCCACACTTACACTCTACTATACTACACCCTATGGGATTATACCTCACTGCACTAAACAGTACTATACTATATCCTACTGTGCTACACACTACTGCACTACACCCTACTGTGCTACACCCTACTGTGCTACACACTACTGTGCTACACACTACCACATTACCAGCACCGCTGACATCCACCCTGAGGTGAATGTCCCGTCTGAAAGCGGGGGTGGAGAGGCAGCCGAGTGAGGACGTTTTGCACAGAGAGACCCCTCTCGGACCTGGGTGTGACGTCAGCGCTGAGCATTCACGGAACGGCTATTTTAAAAAGTGCCCACAAAGAGCCTCAACACACAGTGTGAAAAACCATGAGATTAACTCACAGAGAGTCACAGGCTATAATAAAACAGCTTTAATTAAGTGAAAGCTGGAAAAACAGCATGGTACAAAAGGTCTAACCAGGGCAAAATGAGCAGATGACAGAAAGTTTCGTCCCAGTTTAATGAGAGCCAAGCCAACCAAGTGAGGAGCTTCCAATGAAGTTTGGGCAAGTTTGGGCAAGTTTTGGGAAGTCCTCTTCGACATTTCTCCCAATCAGAGTTCCCGAGAGCCATTACCTGTGCTCAGATGTAGACCTCGGGATTAGGGATGGAACGCCATGTCTTTATCTGAGCTTCACCATTTCCCTCTCTACACCACATCAATGAGAGAGAGGAAATCTGCCTCCATTTTCTGTGTGTGCCCAACAAAGGGTCATAAAATTAGGACCCTCCCTTACACATCTCATTTCACACATCACAGGTGTGAAACCTGGTGACTGGTTGACATCCGATCCATGCTGACCTTATCTTACAACCTACTGAAGACATCTCTCTGAGAAATCCGAAGAGATGGAAGACAGATTTTGCAGAGATCTTGAAGATCTCCTCTCCTTCTACTGGCTCTAAATGTAAATGTAAATGTTCTACTGGCTCTACCAAGAGACCCAGCCCTCACTACACATTGAGTTCTTCCTTGGTCTCCTGAGCAAGACGCTGGCATCTGGTGAACGACGTAACCAGAATTCATGGAAGACTGAAGACTGTGTGCGAGACCGATGTTGGTACAGCATCCTGGCTTCAGGGAGAAACTTAAAGTCAGTTAAAGTCTGAGTTTTAAGGAAACTCAGCTCAAGTGGAAGATCTATGAGCGAATCCAGACCTACGGCACTGCTTCTGAGTCTAACTATGAGGGACAGCAAACATCAACAGGAGAAGAACCCAGGCTCTTATTTCGACCCTGACAAAGACTGAGTATAACAGGCTAATCTGAAAGATTCTCAATGTCTTTAACTCCTTTTCCCTGTCTCCAACAATATTATATACTATTAAAATATACTATTCACCACACTACCACTTATTTTATATTTAGTAAATAGTGTGTTTGTTAATAAATGTTATCTGTGTTCATGAAGTGCAATGTCATGATTACTCAGTAAAAAGAAGCTACAATTTCAATATTCTCTCCCTTCAGATTAAATCCTCATTAAAAAAAATCCTTTAAATGTTTAAGTGAAATTCCTAAAAGGCCCCCCCAACAATGGATAACCGACAATTTATATTCATAAGAGGAATACTGTATTCATTCCATTAATTTAGTGCCTCGTGTGAGGAGAGCAGTATCCACTGCAGGGACCTGGAGAGGCCCATCCCTTCCTGGGCCTCTCCGTGGGGCTGGCTGTAGCATCAGCCCAGCCGCAGCTCGATTTTTCCTCGGCCGTCAGTGTCAGAGCGCTGCAGAGTGCTGCTCTCTTCCCACAGGCTGTTGTCAGCAGACGTGTTGCTCCATGCAGAGAATCGGTGTTAATTGTTGCCACTGAGCCCTGCGCGGAGGTATGATGAGTCGTCATGGAAAGCGGTGAATCACAGCTACACCCAAGATAAGAACGGAAGCCCACTAGAGAGGAGCGCAAAAGGAGGAGAAACCACCAGAAATCAGACATTATACATGAATTAAACGTGCATAAATGGAAAATGTTTTGCAATGTCCCCTTTTTACAGATGAGAGCAGTATCCAGTATGCTGACTTAATGAAGAAGTGTTTGCGCTCAGGGATTTACCGGTGAAAGCATTATTGGGGTGATGCAGCACATGTGGTCTGTGAGGAACCGGGCTGGGTCAGAGTGTGTGGTGTTGAGAGCGGGCCAATCAGAGAGGAATACTGGCAGCGCCATGCAAGGGAGGGGGGGGGGGAGGAGGTTGGGGGATGGGCTGGTAACCAAGGAAATGGAAATGTCCGACGCCAATCCCACGGTTGTCACGCACCTGATCGCCCGCAAGCCGCACGGACGCGAGAGAAGCCCCGAAGTGGAAACACCTGAGATCCGCCTAATGTCAGGAGAGGCGTGCGGAGGGAGGGGGACGGTCACGGTGACACGGGAACGTCTGCTCCTCTGACAAGCTCATAACACGCACTGCAGGAAGGCACTCCGCTCCAGCAGGTCCCCAAAAGCTCCATTACACACCTATCAACGCCCTCGCCACTGTCCATCAAAACGCCAGCCCCCATCAAACGCCCATCAAGCCCTCAGCGCCGCTGCAGACCGTACATCAACCACTCAGTGAAATATCAACCTGCAGTCAGTGCCTCTGCGCCGTATCAACAGCCTATCAGCCTATCAAGCACTACATTAACCGCCCATCAGCGTTTCAGCTCCGTGAGAGCGGCACATTAATGTTTTAACACCGGATGGACCTCGTGTTCAGCTTCTCAGCGCCGTATCAGAGCCGTGTATCAGTGTTTGGGCATCACGTCCGCGTCGTTTCCACCTTACGCTACGGCAAATTGGCCTGGAGGCTCTGGCGGTTAAGAGGTGCATCAGCGCTGGAAATTATTGATGACCCCCGTCCCTGAGTGCACGCCCCCTCCGGCACTCCCATGACCATGTGACCCGGTCAGGCGGGCAGCGGCGCACGGCGGAGCAGCACGGCGGGGGGGCGGCTCAGTGGGCGAGCGCTCTCTCCCAGGGCGGCGAATCGCCCTGCGTGGGAGCCTCGTGCACTCCACTCCCGCGTCCCACGCGAGAGCGTTCCCCTGCTCCCCCCGTATAAATTAAACATGGGACCATGAACATGTAATGAGAACAAAGTGACAGGCTCGCCCGGCGGACGCGGCTGCACGCTGCTAATGAAGGCTGGAGCATGCGTCGGCCTTGTAAAACAGGGCTACGTCCCGCATTCCCCTGCTTACTGCACATACATTATGTTTAAAGTAATGCGCGAGGGCGAGGTTGCCATGTTTCCGGCAGGTTGCCATGTTTCTAGAGGATGAGTAATTGTTGGAGAGGCCTGGGACGTAACGGGGAGTGAGGCGAGTGGAAGATCGTGATTAGAGAAACACTGCGGGTGCTAAACATGCCGACGAGCAAGCCCTGTGCCAGTACTGCACCCTCTCACTCACCACTCTCCCTCCATCACTTTATCTGCTTTCTGCCTCACTACTCTCTCTCATCACTCTGTCCTGCACTCTCTCCACATCACTCTATCCACTGTTTCATCACTCTATTCACTCTCTCACTCATCACTCTCACTCATCACTCTATCCTGCACTCTCTCACTCATCACTCTATCCTGCACTCTCTCACTTATCACTCTCACTCATCACTCTATCCTGTACTCTCTCACTCATCACTCTCACTCATCACTCTATCCTGCACTCTCTCCCTCATCACTCTATCCACTCTCTCCTCCATTACTTTCAGAGTTCTGACCACTTGCAGTTCAGTGTGATTGGAGCGCTCTCCAAGACAGAACCATGAAATGTCACCTGAAATGTTTTTGGAGGCCTGCTAGCGGAAGTGTTGCAACCACACATTTCTGAGGAATTCAGGGAGTCCTGAGCTGGGAAGTGCCCCAGCTCCAGGAAGCAGGAGTGGGGGAAGCCTCCCTCGCCTGCCCTCGGCAGTGAGACCACGCAGCAGAGGCAGGAGCCTGCTCCAGCACCCTCTCCCCGCAGCTCCCCGCTCGGCAGAAACGCACCTCTTCTCTGCGTAAAACCGCGCTGTCATTCTGACATGAATTAGTGAACGTTTCCAGTTTGCTGTGTAAATTAATTTGCCAATTAGATGTAACAAGAGAAACATGACTTCAGTTAGGCTGGGATTGCAAAATAAGAATTTTCCTCTCCTTTTTATGTAATCATACATAAATTACAACCATCTGTATCTGTGGACTGCATTTCATTTAAATATTGAACAGCCACATGCATTTCAACAAAGATGACCTCCAACCTTAGAGATCTCAAAAGTCAGTATTTACTGTACAGAACTTTAACTCCTAACACACACACACACACACACACACACACAGACACTCACATGCAGCAGGGCTCGTAACCAAAAGGTTGCTGGTTCAATTCCCCACTGAGGCACAGCTGTTGTACCCTTGGGTCAGGTACTTAACCCACAGCTGCTTCAGGAAATATCCAGCTCTATTAATGGATAACATGTAAATATTATAACCTATGTAAGGCGCTCTGGATGTAATACACATACTCAAACATGAAAACTGTGAAAACAATCCAGGTCATAGCCGATAAATATCCAATAGCAGTAACTTAAACATCACAAATTATTCAAGATAAGAAACTAAAAATTTCTGAACTTTATAGACACATTCACAGCATCTCCACAAAGCAGTGAGTATAACAGACCTGTGGCTGTTGGTTGGTTGGTTGTCTGATGGTTGTTAAATCCACCAATTGAGCAATCAACTAATTAACCAATCAATCAAACTCATCAATCAATCATTCAGTCAATCAAACAATCAATTAATTGCCCTGTGAAACAGTCAACTACTTGATCCAATCAATCAATCAGCTTGATGTCGTGCTGTGGAGACTTGTCCAGTCTCATGGTAGTCAGGGACTGTTTCCTATTCTGTCCAATGTCATCACCTCACCAGTAGCTTTTAATCACTGCCAGACAAGCAAGGCCTGGCGATAACCTAACTCGCAATAAATAAAAAGGCATTTCTTCTAATCTTAATGCACACAAACGTCTTTCCAGAATTCAGTTCAAATATTTACCAACCACTCAACTGCATTTCTTTCTTTATTTTCCACAAATATAACCAACGAATTGGAATTCATATCAAACATTCACACACATAAACTATTTACCGGCACACGTGTATAATATTTTCAAACACACACTACTTGCTGAAATTCATTTTACAGTGGTTACACAAATAAACAGCTTACCTGCATTTGCCTGTAATATTATTTGAAGGCAAAGACCTTTCAATTTTATGTTGTTTGTTCCACTGAACCACTCTGGACATGAATCATAAATCGTGTGCCTTTCACAGTTAAGCCTTTGGCCTGACACACCAGCCAGCTCTGCTCTGTTCTGAAATTAGCCTGTTCTTTGGGCCGTATCAAAAATTAAACACCTTGTTAATAACTGTAGATGTTTGTGCAGACTAGCCGTTTCCCATCAGCCGAAGTGTCCGTCACCTGGGCAGGCGGTAAGCCTCAGTCGGGCCCGAGAGACGGCACTCTGCCGTTTGGCTCATGCCTCATGTCATTGTCAGCAGTGCAACTACTGATTTCTAATGGGATCTTATGGGTGGAGGGTGGAGATTCATAATTGGCAGCAGCTCTGGCAAGCTAATCCATCACCAGATCACACCCCCACCCCCACTCCCCCCACTACGTACCGTGCCCCTACAGCCCTCCCCACCCCCCCAGCCCCTTGGAGCTGCACTGCACAGCAGAGGAGGAGATGTCACTTTAACCAGAATAAATGGCCTCCTTCTCAAACACAAATTGCACAGTAAATAGATTAGCGTGGAAGTTGACTCCCCCATCCTCCGCAGGACTGAGGGGCATCACGTTCGGCTAGAGCATCTCGCTGAACTGGCTCCCCGTCAAAAATGCCCCCCCACACCCCCCCCCACAATCAATATGCAATTTCCCACCCCTGTAAAAGATGGGTTTGCTTGGAGGCCGTCCCATCGACATGAGTAATGGAGCATTTCCATGAAGCGCAGCAGCTATAATTTTCATAACCGTGCCAGCTGATTCTGAATTGTGATAAGAGGTTTTTGTCCAGTGTCAGGGGCCGGCCCACACTAAGTGGAGCAAAGGGCTGGCATCCTCTCCTCTCTCCCCTCTCCCTTCTCGCCTCTCGCTGTTTCTGTATTGTTACCCGAGAGCCATTCCCCTCTCTTTCAGACGCATGGGTAAAAAAACGCATTAGCAGCTTTTGTGCGCACATTTACACTCTTCCAGCAGACTGGGCCTCTGTCACTGCACTTCACAAACACACCAATATAATCACTCATGAGAAGGTGAGACAGGTCACACATGTGTGATTTGGAACAAAAAACATGCTACAGAAGAAAAAATGTACATTTTGAATCTGAATGAATATGGAAGGCACAAACACTCTTCTGTACTGTTCTTTAATTAGTTAACAGGCTATAGCTTTGTCAGCTCTTACTGCAGGCATTTTGAAGTTGGCTTATTGGTTCATCACTGCACATCAGAACTCCAGCAGGCAGAGGAATGCTTCATTCATTACAGCGGACTTTTCTTCTCACAAGGCCACGTGCAGACCTGTTCTTACACTGCCCTTTTGCTACGCTTTTATGCAAATGAAGAAACAAAATTCCCTCTGATACATTGGAGCTGACCCAGTGACATAAAGCTATACGTGCATTGTACACTCTAGAATGTAAAAGTGTCATGCTGTATAACATTTTCATGCATGTGTTCCATTTTAGCACATAACATACACACTGCTATAATACCGCTATGAGAATATTTCACATATCATACATACTGCTATAAGAATATTTCACATAACTTGCATACTGCTATGAGAATATCACAGAGTGTAATTCTTCATGTCATTTTCAATCCCGCTGCAAGTCAGAGAGTCAGAGTTGGTACACTGAGGGTGTTACAGAAGCATTTTTTCCCCTGAATGATTCTGTCCAAAATGACCTTGCCTCCTGTGGACTAACAGCACAGAACAGAACATGAGGCTGTATAAGCCCAGGTAGTGAAGGACATCACAGCCACAGCGATGGGGACAGGCAGAGAAACACATAAAAACCTTTCAGATTCTCCAGCTGTATGACTCCTCAGAGGTTCTGCCCAGATCTCCTGACTCTCTGCCTGTGCTGAGAGCAGGCCTTCAGGATCAGCTACAGAGAATGGACGTCAGGGGGTCAGCATGCTGCTTTAAACTGCTCTAAACTCATCACCGCTTTCATGCGTCCTGTATTCCACCCAAACCCAGCCCTTGACCGGTAACGCTGCACAGCACTGCTTGCAGAACAGTGTTTGCTGTCGCGCTGCGGCTTGCACAGGTGCCTCAGGCCAGGTGCAGAGGGGCCTGCGTGTGTGGAGTGATGAGTGAGGATGGGCCCGCATTCGCAGTGTCCTCGCGTCCCGCTCTCTCCGACGCTAAAATGACCTGCACGACGAGAGAGGCGCTGCTAACCGCAGTCGTTCACATGGTGTTGCTCACACTGACACGGCTGCTACCGTGGAGCTACCAGGAGCAACAGCATCGGAAACGCCGGTGCCACGACCCCCCCCCCCCCCCCCCCCACAGTACCACATGGCGCGCTTCCTTTCCATGCTGTCTGCAGCCTGGCCATTGACCTGCCCTCCAGCTCTCTCACCTGGGACCAAACGACCGCAGGAAATCCCCCGCTCTACAGGCCCTGAAATCAGAGCGTTCCTTAATGAAACGGACTTAGGGAATCTGCCATTTACTCTTCTTTTTATTCAGTGAGATACAACTGCATCTGGAACAATGCACATCTGAGAGGCTTGGAGTTGTTCGAATACAATTACGTTTCTCCCAGCCAGGCGCTGGCTATAATGCTCATTGAGGAGGACAATGGAGGATTTGGGTCTGCAGTGAACTTGGAGGAAATCCACGTCCCACAACGCATTTGTGCAAATAACCAGGCACCGAGTTCATACTGCCGGGAGGGAGGTGCAGGGAATTCTGGGAGATATGTTGTATCTCATGGTGCTGTATCTTATACAAATCTGCCAGCTTTTTATTTAGATTTTCTTAATACTGTTATTTGCTCCACCTCTTAAATCAGCATGACATTATTGTTCTGATATGTTTGTGTTCCCTAGAGGAAGGAAGGCTCTGATTCTTGATCAGGGTCCTATCGTCTCTCTCTGAGCCAAACATTACTGATTGGATGAAACTTTCAAAGGGCTTTGTGGGTATTTGGAAAGTCTGTCTCTCAGCCAGTGAGAATGATGGGGAAGGCCTTTAACAAGTTAATTTTCTAGTCCAGTTTTCCTGTGATTGCTGCCAGACAGAGCCGTCCTGAGAGAATTAGACTGCGCTATCTCAGACACCGCATTGGATTGGAAATCTCCCAAAAAAGACTTAGATGTTGTGTGTCCTTTGCTGATAAAAACCCTCTCCACACACAGACTACCAGGAAGAGGATCAGCATCTGACTAACATGACCACATCAGCAGAGTTTCCCCTAACTTGCGCACGCGTGCTCACACACACACAGACACACACACACAGACACACACACACACACACACACACACACACACAAACAGATATACTGATGTAACACTTCCTTATGAAGGGTCCTGCATAATAACTGGAAAAAAACCCTTGTAAAAATGTAATAACACCTTTGTAAGAACTGTATGCCACACCCCTGCAAAGACAAGCGCTCCCAGTGCCACTGGAATGACCAGCCCAGACTCTGGCAGCATGCCCAGGCCAAGGAACACAAACCCTGTTCAGAATCCATTCTGGAGTTCCGCATTAGCACTCAGATCGATGCCTTGCATAGACCCTTCTCATCGCTAATCATGAGCCGAGTAATATTAGTTTAGGCAGCCTGGTCTCCAACACCAGCTAATGCTGATGGATTAGAGAAGCATGGAGAGGCTCTGGGTGTGTAACATTGCTGAGGATCTCTGCCCAACTTCCCCCTGCCTGCTCCTCACACAGGTATGGAACCCCTGCAGGCACACAGCTCACACAGGTACACAGCTCACACAGGTACACAGCTCACACAGGTATAGAACCCATCCAAGCATAGAGCTCAAACAGGTACAGAGCCCACTCAGGTATGGATGCCCTGCAGGTGTGGAGCCAATACACACACAGAAACGGAGTTATTCTTTTTCATCTCCAGCCTCATTCATCACATCTAAAGGCATTCTCTGTCCAAAGAAGGAGATATGAGAGGCGTACCTCTCTGCCTGCCAAACACACTCACTCAGCCTGTGTTATTATTCCAGAAATAATGATCGCAGTCCTATGCATTTTAGCCTGGCTTAAATGAAGCTTTCAAAATTCTGCAGACTGAATGGATCCCTGTTAAATTAAACATGGGAGTGGAGACAGGCCTGTGCCTTTAAAAATGCCATCCATCCGGGCAAATGATCCCTGAAAGGGCTGAGAGAAGCAGAACAGTGCATGTACATGCGAGTGTGTGTGTGTGTGTGCGTGTGTGCGTGTGTGTGTGTGTGTGTCAGTGTCAGAGAGTGACTGTGTGTGTGTTTGGGTGTGAGTGTGAGAGAGTGAGTGAGTGTGTACATATGTGAGTGAGAGAGTGAGTGTGTGTGTTTGTGTTTGTGTTTGTGTGAAAGCCACAGCCACACAGAAACACTGGGAGAACCATCACCTGTCTCCCCCATCTTACCTGTATCACCTGTGTTAACCCTGCAGGGAGGGTGCATGAGCGCTGTGTGCCGCTGTCTCTGTCCTGGGGTGAACCCCATCCTACAGCTCAGAGATTCCCTCCCCTGTACCTGTGGCCAGGCAATGCACCATGGGACTTTTTCTCAACCACACTGAATTAATTAGATTAACAAAGGTGGTGAACTGAATACTGATATGAGCTTGATATCACCACACACCCATTTTCACTTCAGTAGAGCAAGGAGCAGTCAGAGGTGTCACTGTGATGACAAAAATAATAAAATAGTGGTTTTTTTTTTCATATCTTTGTTAATGGAGATGGAAAGATTCATAAAAATCTCCATCATATACAACCTCCAAAAGAGCCTCTTTGAGAAGCCCCCCATAAGGGGGAAAAGAGGGGTAAAGCCCCACAGACTCATGAGGAAAGTTTATCAGTGGTAATGCCTCAGCTGTCTGCAGAGATCACAGAAATGCTCACCCATATAATAAATGCCCTTCATGTGCTTAAAAGTCCTGCTTTGGCCCAGTCCGGGCGGCTGTTTCAATGAAGCTTAATTACTCCAGGCCTTACAGCATACGGCACACAATACCTCAACAGTCAGTTAATCTTAATCAAGCAAGTTGAAAAGTAATCTGTCTTACTAATTGTTTGAGAGGGCAAAGTTGCCAGAAGTAAGTTGAGTTAGGACCTTAACATCACAAACCCGCACAGATCGGTATTCAAACAACAGCTCAATCAAGCCTAATTAATTAGTGTTCGGAGCAGAAACTCCCGTGCCTCGCAAGCTCGCAGGACCCGGTTCGGGAAACGCTCCTGTAATTGGCTCCACAAGGAGAACTTCCTTCTTGTGAAAACAACATTAAGGTTCTGCCTGGATACACAGCACAACCGTGTTTTTATTCTCAGCTAATCCTGGGTCCGGTCCAGGCTGATCCGCGGGATCCAGGTGAGGACAGGGCAGGACAGAGGCGGGAAGGTGGCTCTGCTCACCGCTGTGAGGCCTCTGCTCAGTCCTGCTCCGCTGCAAACCGCCAGATGCAGCCCCTGTGAGCGGACCACATCTGCTCATCCACAACATCTCCACAGGACTACACGCAGCATCCTCTTTGATGTACATCAAAGACGGATCACATTTTTCAAAAATTTCTTGTAAATGGCTCCTAATTGATTCTTGTCCCAGGGCAGAGGATGCTGGGAAAAATGCCTGTGGCTGTTTACAAGTCTGGAACTTCACCTCTTAACCCTGCCCTCCTCTCATTCGCAGCCAATCAAACAGCGGCACTAACTGGTGTGTGCGTGCTGCTGGGAGCTGTCCTCATTGGTGTTCACCTCTGAGCTTCTCCAAAAGAGCTACAAAAGAGGTACTTTTGAATGTCCTGCAGTCTTCACGCCTACGTGATCGGACCTGCACAGAAATCCAAGCAGGTGCACCTAAGTTTCTCGGAAAGGTACTAACACAAAGGACAAACGGTGCTTCCCACTGTGGGAACACAAGGGCACACAAGTCCAGTCTTTCACACAATGGTGCAACAGCACATCCCCCTGCAGTCTCCCTCTGCCCTAAAGGCCGGAAAAAAAACAGGCAGGCAGACAGACAGACACAGGCAGACAGACAGACACAGACAGACAGACACAGGGAGACAGGCGGGCACACGGAGGCGTGGGACAGTTTGTTTGGGAAATGACTGCTGCCTTCTGCTCCCTGCTGCACAGAACAAATGCTGGGTCATTTTTCTGCTGTGCTGGCTGAGAGGCAGAGGAGAGGCCGGCTTTTATTGGTGCTGCGGTGGGCCGCAGGTAAGAGCGGCACTCGCAATCTGCGGAGGCCATTACAGACACCGCACACCATCAGAGGGAACAGGGCAGGCCATAACGCCGTCTAATCCCTCTGCTTTACAGGCATAAATAATACAGCAGCTCGGAAAGGGGCCGGGCCCAGGGCTCGGAGGAGCAAGCAGCACTGCCAGGCCTGCACGACCTGCTCTCCACAACAGCAGTGCGGCCTCCATGTAGCAGCAGCTGAGCGCAGCAGAGACTGAACACAGACCGAGCACAGCCTGAACACCGCCTAAACACAGACCGAACACAGCCTGAACACAGCCTAAAAACAGACCGAATACAGCCTGAACACCGCCTAAACACAGACCGAGCACAGCCTGAACTAAGCCTGAACACAGACCGAACACAGCCTGAACACCGCCTAAACACAGACCGAACACAGCCTGAACACCGCCTAAACACAGACCGAACACAGCGTGAACTAAGCCTGAACACAGACCGAACACAGCCTGAACACCGCCTAAACACAGACCGAACACAGCCTGAACACAGCCTAAAAACAGACCGAATACAGCCTGAACACACAGACCGAACACAGCCTGAACTAAGCCTGAACACAGACCGAACACAGCCTGAACACCGCCTAAACACAGACCGAACACAGCCTGAACACCGCCTAAACACAGACCGAACACAGCGTGAACTAAGCCTGAACACAGACCGAACACAGCCGGAACACCGCCTAAACACAGACCGAACACAGCCTGAACACAGCCTAAAAACAGACCGAATACAGCCTGAACACCGCCTAAACACAGACCGAGCACAGCCTGAACTAAGCCTGAACACAGCCTGAACACCGCCTAAACACAGACCGAGCACAGCCTGAACACCGCCTAAACACAGACCGAACACAGCCTGAACACAGCCTAAAAACAGACCGAACACAGCCTGAACACCGCCTAAACACAGACCGAGCACAGCCTGAACTGAGCCTGAACACAGACCGAACACAGCCTGAACACCGCCTAAACACAGACCGAACACAGCCTGAACCGCCGCCTAAACACAGACCGAACACAGCGTGAACTAAGCCTGAACACAGACCGAACACAGCCGGAACACCGCCTAAACACAGACCGAACACAGCCTGAACACAGCCTAAAAACAGACCGAATACAGCCTGAACACCGCCTAAACACAGACCGAGCACAGCCTGAACTAAGCCTGAACACAGACCGAACACAGCCTGAACACCGCCTAAACACAGACCGAACACAGCCTGAACACCGCCTAAACACAGACCGAACACAGCGTGAACTAAGCCTGAACACAGACCGAACACAGCCTGAACACCGCCTAAACACAGACCGAACACAGCGTGAACTAAGCCTGAACACAGACCGAACACAGCCGGAACACCGCCTGAACACAGACCGAACACAGCCTGAACACAGCCTAAACACAGCATGAAAACAGCCTGAACGCAGCCTGAATACAGCCGTAACGCAGGCTAAACGCAGGCTAAATACAGCCTGAATGCAGCCTGAACGCAGACCGAACATAGCCCTGCACATCCTTGCGATTCATGTTCATAGTCATATTCAGTCCCAAAGCTGAGCATGTCCACAGAAAGGGTCCAAAGCCTGGGCTCACTGTATGTGGTAGAGTCACAAAAGCAAGGGCTGCACACTGACCCTGGATCAGGTAGGATGAGTCACATCATGATCAGCCTTTGGCCGGGTAAACTGATCCTGGCTGCTGATCTAAGACCTGTCAATTCAATCAATACATGAATGGATTTATATTCTGCAAAGCCCTACAAGCTATGAATTGCATGCACACACTATGCATTTGAAATCCTCGATGAGTACTTTCTTTTACAAACAATGCTCTCCAGAGAGAAAAAAATATATACAGCACATAAACATATGTACACAGTACCAGTCAAAAGTCTGGACACACTTTCTTTATTTTTAATATTTTCCACATTTAAGAATAATAGTAAAGGCATCAAACCTATGCAACAACACAAATGGAATTATGCAGTGACCAAAAATTTTAATTATAAACCAGTAGAAACCATCTTATATTCTAGATTCTTCACAATAGGCAAAAATATTTTTTTAAAATTAAAATTTTTTGGAAGGAAATTCATACATAGCATCAACTTCAAGATTTATATTTGTCTAAGAAACAAATATCAAGTACTCAAGCATAAGTCCCGAGATCAAAATGTCTTTGAACGCATGTTACCCAGTATCTTAATCAGGTGTGCCCAACCATTTGACTGGTACATATATATGTCTGTGTATGCATGTATATGTATATATTGTAGTCAAATAATATAGTCCCTTCTATTGCTAAGAAAAGTAACACAAAAGATCTTCTGAACATTTTCTAGAAAAAATCATTTACAAATGCATCAACAAATGCAGCTAAAATATATAACAGTGTAGTTTAGAGAAAATGAAGAACATGAAAATAACAAACTATTGATTTAGATAGAGAGAAGCAGAGAAAGCATAAATGATTTCTTATAAGAAACATTCTGAAGCTCTTTGGTGTTGCAATGTAAGGTAATGTAAAGAAGCAAGAAGCCATTACAAGATTAGGTTCCCCTCCCATTCCCAGTCTCATGAAATCACGCTGTTGTAAATGTCTTCCTGCCGTTGGCAATTGAATTTACAAACCAAATGATATAAACAACAAAATATAGATGGGCAAATCACTCCTGCTCTGATCCTGCAACATACAGCAGTTGATAATGTATGATATGTCTCATGTAATTTATTTATCAAATCACTTACTATGAATTTATAATGATGCTGCTGTATTTTTCATTAAATTTAAGAGTTTGAGTGTCTGAATCTTTTAGAGGGGTGGGTATTGAATGTTTGGTGGATGTGTTTGTGGTGGGTATTACGGGCAGAGAAGGATATTGCGTCTGGGGTAGGATGTGGTGTCCGGAGTACACAGTACATTTGTGAAGAGTGCTGCATTTGTGGTCAGTATTGCGTCTGTGGTCACCATTTTCTGCATTAAACGGTGCCCTCATTCAGCTGACACTGTCAAAAGCTGGGGATTTATTGCGTCAAGTCAAAGGGCAAAATTTCAAAAGTACCAGTCTGTCAGGTGATATAGCCAACAAATACCCACATATAAATACTGCACACAAGCGCACGCACACACACAAGCGCGCGCACACACACACACACACAGACACAGACACAGACACAGACACACACACACACACACACACACACACACACAAACACACACGACATCACAGAACAAGGCCTTTCCGAGAAAGTGAGCTCACATTTCAAGACATCAATCAACCTATGAGAGAAAAATGGTAAATAATAAGGTATATAAGGTGTATTAGGTAAATAGTGTCAGCCATATATTACAATTATACACAACACAGACACAATATTTGTCCTTTGACTCAATAATATTCAGGTTTTTTTCTTCAGACACATAACCTGGTAAGGTTTGCCATCCCAAAAATGAAAAGTGATTGTATTTAGGAACAAAAAAACAGTTAAGTACAAATGTTGATTCAATGACAGGGTAAGTGTTAATTGCGTAGCTATGCAAGCTTTTCATCATCCAGCATACACACTTCTAATTGAGTCCAATCTCACAGCGTGCAGGAGACTATTATAAACATATGGAGGAGAAGCACTGTCCACTTCAGAGCTCATGCAGAAAGGCCATTACATTTGCAGTAGTTATCACAATTATAGCAGGGATATTACAATGGAAGCTGTCGTTATAATGATGGGAAATCACACATTTACAGTTAGCCCTAATATTAGCGGGATGGTAATGACCCAGCCTGGACGTTCATCTGCTGCACCACGTGGGGAGGGGCCGTGACCAGCTTTATCACAGGCAGCAGAGAGGAGTCATGCGTGTGGATGGGGTGCAGAAAAGAGAGCAGTCTGCAGGAGCCCAGGAAGTTAGCAGCAGGAAATGAGGTGAAATGTCTCTATCAAGCACAGTAAATTGGGCCAGTCTTTGCTTGCAGGCCATGGGATAAATCTCTGGCATAAAACCTTCACACTATTCCTCAGATATGAAGCTCCGGGATAAGAAAGCAAGCGGGTGGTAAAGGGGGAGGGGTTGGGGGAGGGGGGCAGTGGGCAGAGGAGGGTGAATGGTGGGGTAATCTGAAATATATCACACACTGGAGGTAAAATAAAATGCACTTTGCAGGATTACTTACAGGCGTATCACATATTGTTTTTTTTTATCATAGTTCATTGATTTAAAATGCCATTAAAATGAGGTCATGTTCAAAGTAATCCTTTTCTTCTCTGAAACACTTCCTCCTCCTCTGCAGGAAGAGATGCTCTCACAGACTGTCAGTGTATTTGCAGAGAGGGCAGAGAATCCACTCACAGACAGCCACATTTCACAGCTCCTCATTCACCATCAGCACCTGGCTGCAGGAACACACCTGCACTGCCCAACAGCAGCCTTTGTCAGTACACCTGTAGTGTGTGGCAGAACACCAGTCTTTATGAATACACCTGTACTGTGGAACAGCAGCGTTTATCCTTTATGAATGCACCTGTACTGTACTGCAGAACACCTTGCTTTATGAATATACCTGGACTGCAGAGGGTCAGGTTTTGCACACTTATGTAACGCGCTTGCAGCGTTGAAGCAGGAAAGCGCTGGACCTCTGTACAAGGACCTCCTCAACCCTGAAAAGAAAACCATATCAGCTCAAACACCTGTCCACCTGCGGTAGGCAGAAATCTAAGACAAAATTCTGCATTACTTAATCAATCCACACGTTGTGCAGAATCCACCAGAGGAAGCTCTCTGAAGTCAGGAATCCTCTTCGCCATCGTCTGTAGCCTCTAACTACAGAGAGCAGTGAAACAATGCCCAGCAGTATTCATTAAGGGAAACCGCAGCACCGCACCAAACCTGGAGACTTCCTGTTCTGTCTGCAGAAAACAGCATTCTGAGCATTGATTCAGCGGCTGCACTCTCTTTTGTTCAGCTCAAAAGAAGCGAAGTCCTGAAATACAGCCTTCTTTTAAAAGAACATCAATTTAGGCCTATTTCCCTCAATGCAGTTCTCATTTTCTCTGATATATATGTATATATATATTATTATTATTTTTTTGCCTCACTCTGAGCTGTGCTCCTGTTCATGGCAGTTCACATATCTTTTCTGCTCTCACCCACAGCACCTGTTATTTTGATTAAATTTGTTTCTCATTATCAGCCATTCCCAAAGCTGGGCCGTGGTGGGTGAGGCTCAGACAGGGCCCAAAACAGGGGACGGGTTTGTTACGAATGCATTTGGGACATCTGTGGATCAAACGGACCTTCACCAGGGCTTTGAGGGGAACAAAACGGTCCACTGTGCACGGCCTCGGGATCAGGGGCGGAGGGGTCGTCAGCGGAGCCGCAGGACTCGGAGATAAGCGGACACTTTCCCCAGGATCACTTACCATCTAAACTGGGGGCCTTGTTCCGGCTAACTCGAGCAGGTGTAATTAGCCTGGGTTCACAATGCCCGCTCTCCCTAAACAGGCGGATGGTTTACTCACTGGGAGATTAGAGATTAAATGAGAGGGGTGTCCTGTGTCTCCCGGCCCTGCAACACACCTGGCGGCAGCAGCAACGCAGGTGAGCCCCCTCTCCAACCCTGAGGCCCCGACCGCACCTGGGGACAGGTAATGTATGCATCATCTTGACGTGAGTGGAGTTGAGTTTCAGAAGGGGAGACGTGGGGCACGTTCCTCAGGGCTGTGTCCTGTTTCCCACGTCCCAGGGCAACGGAACACCCAAACCTCCAACGCCAGCACTGCAACAGACACCCTGCCCCATGGCATCTTCATATGTGCACACATACCGAAACCTCACACCCCAAATCCCCCTCTCTGAGAGAGGCAAACGCCCCAACAGCTAAGGACCTGTAAAGGAAAGCTTCAACTCTCTTCCTCTGAAGAAAAGCAATGTTTCATTTCAAATGACAACAGCTACAAAAGAAAGAGGGAGGTGAAGGCCCATACTTCCAGCCCACATACATGACATCTTCCAATGTGGTAACTGCAGATGTTTAGTGTGCCCCATCAGTAACATTTAGCAGATTCACCCAAACCTCCACACTCTGAGAGCACAAACAAGACACATTTACCCATGTGCCTCATCATACATTAAATTTCAGAGTAATTCAGTTTCCAAAAGATTTTAAACTTGATTTTTTGTTTTTTTTTTCCCCCAAAGAGAGATCATCCTGCCCACAAGACAGCCCAAGTCTCTTCTCGACACCGAAGTTAACTGGAAAGAAAAAGACTGGTCTGATAAACCCCAGGAAACCTTCCTGGAGTCCCTCCCATGGTCATTTTCAGCAAACTCGCCTGCGCTCCTGACCGGCAGCAGCTGACGGGACTGTCATGGTTCTGACGCACCTGAAACCGCTGTGCAGTCAGACCGTACACGGCCAGACGCCGTCCCCTCCCGCTACATTTCCCAGCAGGCCGTGCAGGAAGCCGGCAGACGGCACTGACGGCCTGGCTCCGCTGTTATCACAGTGCTTTCCCCCATCTGGTGAGTTATTGCTGTGCTAGACGACGCTCTGTTCTGTTAGAGGATAAAAAAGTGGCCATTACTCTTAAGAGTCAGTGCCGCCGTGCCCTCAGGCGATCCGCCTGCCTTTTGTTCCCGCTAAGAGGCTAGCGGGAAAAGAACGTCACGTCGCCACGGGAGACGCAGGGGCGGGAGGCATGGGGCAGGAGACGCAGGGGCGGGAGATGGAGGGCCGGGAGGTGCAGGGGCGGGAGATGCAGGGGCAGGAGGCGCAGGGGCGGGAGACACAGGGGCGGGAGGTGCAGGGGCGGGAGGCGCAGGGGCAGGAGGTGCAGCAGGGGTGGGAGATGCAGGGGCAGGTGCCGTGCCCCTTCCCAGGTACAGCAGGGAACCTGCACAGGTGGGCACAGACCTCACCTGAACCAGCACCGCAGGCCAAGAAACATGAACAAAAAAAACCCAAAAAACACAGAAATGCCAGCAACCTTACCCCAGCCTGGGAGAGGGTTAACACCGTAATGGCCAGCTTTGATTTCATTCCCTCTCGCTGTAACAACAGGCCAAAGACGAAGCCGCTGAGTGACTCAGGTGGAGTGTGTTATTTTCTCATTGTACCACTGCTTCCCTTGCACAAATTCAATAATAAAACCACAGCACTGAGAACACCATCAAGTGCATGCCTTTATATAAATATACTAATAAATCTGGAGGACTGCGGAGGACGTGGAGTGGGTCTGCTTCCTTTACTTCCTTAGTCAATATGCTGCACTGAACACATAAGTGTGCCGTAGCAGCCGGACTCTAACCACCAAACAACAGCTGAGGGAAATGAGAAAGCATCTCTTCTCACCAGGGAGCAGAGCACACTGTTGAAGTGATAGTTATTCTCATGTTTGCTTTGAGGTGGTTGTGCTCCCATTTTGGTTGAGGTGGTGGTTATTCTCATGTTTTGGCTGAGGTGTTGTGTTCATTTTTGGATGATGTGTATGTGCTCATGTTTTTGGTTGAAGTGCATGTTGTTCTTGCTGTTATTTATTTAGCAGACACTCTTATCCAGAGTGGCTTACAAGTCATTTCAGCGAGATACATGATATGCACATCACAGGGATAAACACAAGAGCACAGGTACAGAACAGTCAGTCCCACAGTAAATTAGCATCAAGCTGAAAAACACTGTGGAAATATGAGCAGACAGCTCTAATCCTTTCAGTGCACATGTACCGCTTAACAACTGCACGGAAACTCACTCACATCATTCTAATGTAAACACAGAACCTGATAATAAACAATGGGTTCAACACTGCCAAACGTGACAGCTTTTCTGGGTCAACAAAAACGTTTAATGTTTCCCGATTCTGATTCCCAAATTAATATTTCAGGATGTCTTCTTATTAGGCAAATACTGGGAAAAGGCCTATTACCAGATGCCTAATCTAAGATACATAACGTACAATCACACTAACTAAATATTATATTAAATGAAAACACTTAACAAATGAACACATTATACAAGATAATTCTAATATAGTTAGAGTTAGTAGCATCATTTTCACCTACGGGCCCTGGGCAAAAGGAGAAAAGCAAAGGAATACAGACAAATTACTTCACATACACAAGTAAGCAGCTACATAAAGATATTTCCTTTAAATAAGGTATTCTTTTTTCCAAGTGTGTTTTTTCTTGAAAAAAAAAAAAAAAGTTTGTTAGCAGTGCTGTATGAGGTCTAAATGAGTTTGATTGACTGCCGAATGGATTGAGGGATTGGTCGATTCACAGCTTTACAGCAGGGATTGGTCTCACAGGCTACAGCAGGAAATTCTCACCGCAGTTGGCATTGTTTTTCCGCAGGCGTTTCGAAAAATGAAACATCACCGAATCCGCAGTGTCTCATGTTCACTTCACACACACACACAGTTTCAGTCTACCCACCAAACACAGGGCACCAACCAATCAGGTCCCTAAGCAGCAAGCGGGATCCCGTGAATCAATGCTCTTCCTGTGACCGTTGCTTTTTACCGCTTTTTAAAAATTTTTAAATTCTGCCATTACAGTCAGTCACCCCAACACTCTGCGCTTGTAGGCAATAAAACACATTGTTAAAGTGACGTGTAATTACCGGGCCTCTCTTCTGAGTAATTAAGTCAGCGCTAGCCATTTAGCGGGAATACAGAAGGCAGTGTGGTGATCAATAACAGTGAGGGATAAAGCCAAGCTCATTGCTCACTGTTAAGTTCGCTGAGTCATGCCATTTTTAAGGAACACTATTGTTTTGGCTTCAGGGCCTTTTCATTATTTATACACACAATTACCGATATTCACACACAGCACGGTCGCCACACAAGCACGGTTTTAGCTGTTCATACGTTTATTATTATGCAGGATGGGAGACATTACTGTATTCATAACACGTGAAGAGGACAGACTCTCTGACGTTCTCCACTGCAAATGTATTTTGTGTCTGCGATTTAGCTTATGTAGTCTCATGCAGCAACAATGCTAAACAGTATGCACACTAAAGAAAAAAAAAGCCAGGATAAAAGAAGCCAAGATAATGCTACTTCTATAACATGAGTTTGTTGGAAGAATTTAGCATAATCTGCTCTTTTAGAAAGGATTTCTGAAGAGGCAATATTCTTTCCACTCCTTGGGCTGAGGAGGACAGTTTTGCATTCCACTTCTGCAGAACACTTGAAGGCAACACAAAAGAATGCGTTCTACTTGAAAAAGGAGTAAGGTAAAAAGGGGGAATTAGAGTGAGGGAGCTTCCGGCCAGAGTCCCTGCCTGTCTCTCCTCAGGACAGTATTTCAGCTCCCTAACATCCGGGGAAAGTGGGTACCCAGAGCCTGGGTGAACACACCCCACCAGGAGATGGAGGCTGGGCTGTTTCAGGTGAGCGAGAGAGACACACACAGAGGGGGAGAGAGAGAGAGAGAGAGAGAGAGACAGAGAGGGGGAGAGATGGAGAGAGAGAGACAGAGAGAGAGAGGGAGTGAGAGGGAGAAAAAGAGAACAGTTGGACGTGTTTCATGTTGGAGGGCAAATGCGAAAGCTACTTCGTGCAAAGTGGTGGTTCACCATTAGAACCCAGGGCTCCGCATTCTGGGCTGTAAGTGACCCTCATCCTCCCACCCCCCTGTTCTCCTCCAATCAGAAACAGCCACACTGGCTCTGATGACATGGCAGTATCAAAAGGAGAGATTGGGTGCTTTGTGTAACTGTGTCATTTTGCAGTCAGCTTAATACAGCTCATAGAAAATAAATTTTCACAAAAAACAGAACATTTAAGTATTGATAAAGGACTCTGTCTCAAGACAAAAAGTTCAAACCCTGATGAGCTTTCTTTAGCTGAATCACTGGAGCGTAAGGAAACCACAGCTGACATCGCACTAACCACATTTGGTTGCATTTGTACTCAGGAACAATAGGAAGCCGAGATTCACACCTTGCTTTGCTGTACCTTCCGAAGGCGAAGAAAGCTGCACATTTCATACCTTAGAGAGCAGGCCAGGAGGAGACATGAAGAAAGAACCAGTGTCTGTTCTTCAAATGAAAATCCCATTTCAAAAGGCTTTTGGAGTTTATGTGAAAAAAGCAAACAGAAAAGGAGGCTGAAATTGGGTAGATAGCTGGAAACACTGAAACAGATGAGCTCTCCTGGAGAAATTGCAAATCCTGAGGGCCAGGGCAGAGACAATGATCTTCAATTACCAGCTGCTCTGTTCTCAATTTTAGACAAGAGCACAAAGAGAGGGAGAGGGCGGTGGGAAGGGGGGTCTCCGTCTCTCCATACGCTGTTCAGAAGAGCCGTGAGATCCTCCTTTCTGCCTGGTTCGCCGTTTGCATTATGTGGAGGGGAGGGAGGTGGAATTGGCAAGTGTCCATTGTATCATTTATATTCACTGTGATTTACATTTGGATGGGGATAGCTTTGTTACGATGGAAGCACGAGGCCTTGTGAACCCCATAAAGTATGGAAACTACCTGTGCTTTCAATCACTGCCTGCTTTGAACCGAACAGGCCAAGCAAACCACTCTGATTGGCTGGAATCAGGTAGCACATGGTAGCTGTCCTCATATTTGTGTGAATGAAGTCTCTCTCTCTCTCCCATCACTACTCTTTCCCGCCAGGTGGATGACAGCACAAAGGAGGCTCCCAAAAACACCTGCAGTATCTTTAAAGAGGTGAGGCATCAGAGAGGGTGTAGAGTCGACCAAAAAAACTCCACAGACAGCCATGCAATTAGGTTGATTGGAGGTGATTGGTCAATCAGACATCATAATGTAACCCTAAATATGCATTTCTCAATCGGTAATGTCTGCATTACAGCTTTCCGGTTCATTTACCTGGCACGGGTAAAACAGAAGCATAGACTCAGTGTGTGAGAGCAGTCAATGTGCAGCTATCAGAGAGTCTTTTAAATGGGTACTGAAACTCAATTAAAATGAACACAGTGATGGGGCTGAATTGTACATTAAATATTAAAAAGTGAAGCAAGTGAATTAGGATTAATGGAACTGATATTTGACAGAATATTAAATAGATGCCCGAAGTCTACCAGAATGAAGAATGTGAATTTTTTTAACTATTATTTTAGAAAAACTGTCACTTTTCAAGTGAGCAATTTAAACTCTGCCTGTTCCCCCCCTGCGATGTCATTATGCAGGCCACTGACCCAGGCGGCCTTTTCACGCTTGACCGAAAAATATGGCACTCAGCCAGACGGCCTGATGCCTCACTGTTCCCCTAATGCCAGAGACCGTGTTCCTGACCGTCACTAGGATTAGACCACTCTGTATCTCAGTGCACACCTTCGCAGACACATCTAGTCCAGGAGTTACAAACCCTGTGTTGCAGTGGTACCTTCACAGAGAAAAAGTCGCTTCCAGTAATAAGCTACTTGATAGTAGTGGTGTATGAACCACATGAGGCAATAACGACAATTACTTTTTAAATGAGTAAAATTTCTTAATACTCGTGTCTTTTAGATAGACCTGTGTAGGCAGGTAAGAACATCAATTTGTTTGTCATTCTATGAAATATGTTTGCAGAGGTTTCAGAACTTTCTTTTGAGTTCAGGGTTTACCCTTTAAATATTATTTTCCAAAAGAAACTATTTTAACAACTGAAAAAGCCGTGGGAACAGGTTGGAATGAATACTGCGAGGGATTTAATTCAGAATTAAAGATGATATTTATACGGCATGCAGAATCCATCAGAATTAACGTAGCAGTAATAGAACAGCCTGGTATGATGACTACTGGAAGGTCAGAGGTTTGTAAGCCCGTGGAAACAGCAGATCTTTCCTGCACTCGAAACTTTTGAAAGAATGCGGCGGGCGTGAGGACTGTGGATCTGCTCAGTAATCTCTTTGATGCAGTTTGCTGAGTGAATAAAACTCTCACGATTCGGGTCAAACCCCCGCTTTGCTGCTCTGGAGAGGAAGCAAATCCCCCCATATCCCGTCCACCTCAGAGGGGGGCGGCGGCGTTCTGGCGTCCACCCCTCCGGGCGTGTTTATTGGCTGTCCTCTCCGCTGCTGCACGCTGTCCCCCACTCCCCGCAGGGGGTTAATGCTGACACAGAGACGGGGAGACAGCCGCACTCTCCGAGACGCTGCTGAAGATGCTGATGATGGCTAATGAGCCGGAATGGCGCTCGCGCGGCCTGATCTCCCTAATCTCAGCGCATTGATGCTGAAGCCACTCCCCACTGATGAGCCACAATGGGAGCTGATTGGGCGGCAGGCTCTGCGGAGATCAATTACTCGGCACAGTGAGTCCACTGCTGATGCAATGCTCCGGGGGAAGCCACTGTTTCTCTTATTACAGCCAGACAGACAGACACACAGACAGTAAGAGGGATTGCTTCCTGAGACCAATTCCTGGTTAAAGAAAGGATGATAAATAATTTCAAAAGGTAGATGGACAGGCAGGCAGATAACTGAAAGACAAGAGACACACAGACAGCAAGATACAGGCAGATAGCAAGAGACAGATACATTTATAAAGTACAGATGGCTGATTCTGCAGGACCTCCAATCAGGATGTAACAGGTGATGTTTAGTTCCGCAGTGTTAAGAGAATTGTTTCTTGTGTACGTATTGTCCTTCTACCCGCAGAACACAAGTTAAATGAGTAGAGTAGGCCATTCAGCCTAGCTAGGCAGGCCACTCTGGCTACAGCCTAGGGTTAGTGTATCACTATGGCGAGACTGGTCTCAGCTCCCACTGCTGGTGCATGTGTGTGGAGATGCACACCTGTTTTTTTGTCATTGGTAATGAGCACATGACTGTGTGTAAGGGGGAGAGGGAAGTCAGAAAGCCCGGGAAGACGGCAGGAGCGCGAGACAGCAGACTGGGGCCGCTGTGGACTGAGGAGGGCGTTGCGGTGTCACTGTACTGATACGCGTTTGTGCATCAGGCATTGAGCCCTGTGGAACAGATCATGTGTCTGGTCACTCAGCAAGGTCTCACCTTACTGCGAGCTCAGCTTGCATTGTTTTAAGCTAGCCCAGCTAAGCTGGGTTTGGTATCCCCTGGAGTGTGTATTCCTGTAGTTAAGTCCTTTGTTCTTATTACAGCTCAGTAGTATATCCATATATACTTTGCAATATATTGTATAATGTATAGTATTTGTGGGTGGCGGGTTACACCCCCTGCTGCACTCCCAGCCCCATGGGAAAGCAGACGTGGCACAGAGTCACTGATCTTTACAGTATGTGGAATGAACTTTTCTGATGACACAAAGGCCTAGAGCTTTGCACATAAACCATAATCTGAGCTATGTTTATATACTTGCCATTCTCACTTTTAAGAATCTGTGGGCTCCTAGAAACCCCACCATGAACTGGATTCTGCTACAGATGCAAGCAGGGGTTAAAGCCCTGAACACAGGCCTTCAAAAAAAATGGCTAGATATTAGCTACAGCTAAAAGCTAAAATATTACTACTGTTTATTTAAATACATGTACACATATAAATAGAGGTTCAGGACTTGAAAGCTTGTAAGGTTTCCAGTTTGATTCTGCTGTTGTTGCTCCCTTAGGCAACACATTTATATTGCCTCAGCAAACATCCAGTCATACAAAGAGACGACGTGTAAAAATCGTAAGCTCTGTGTAAGAATGCCTCAGGAATGAAAGGACACAGAGAACAGAAAGACGCAAACCATGGTTTCTTTTCCTCGCTCCCTTTCGTACCGCCCAGCCTCTCTCTCACCGTAAATTAGGATTCTCTGTCGTAAAACAATTAACAGCAGGATTTTTATCAGTGCTATGAAAGCAGATTTGCCGTAAAGCAGGAGCAGCGTGTCACAAGAACACCTTCAAAAATGAAAACCGAACAACAATTTAGCTCATTATCCTGAACATCCGTGCGCATTCTCCTTTGTTGACAGTCTGTTTCAAGCCCGTTTAGGCACGGGCTGCTAAGCTGTTCCTCACCGCTGACAGGCCGAGCGCTCTCAGAGCACAGACTTGCGCTAATTAAAACGTGTGAAGCCTCTCTCTCTCTCGATGGGCGTGCGAAAACGACGAGCGCTCTGCTGCGGTCGCGGCGCCGCGGGGCCCGCTTTCTGCAGCGCCGTGCAGCTCTGACTCCTGCAGCCGCCGCAGTACTGCAGCAGCAACGCTGCAACGTTCCTCGGGTCTGTGCAGCGATGCTGCAGTTTCACACAGAGAGGCATTTCAGCGCTGCACTCACTTCACAGGCGGCTGCAAATCGTTACCAGTGAGCCTAATGCACATTGTTACTGGCACATCTCATAATTTGTGTCAGAGCTATGAATTCCAAAAGTAGTGCGTATGAAAGGGGTTTTTTAACCCCAAAAAGAGCCCGGGGCTATCATTGCCCTAATTAAATCTGAAATATTTTTAGAGATGATTTTTTTTTTTCATCAGATACAGAGCTACGTTTATTTATTTCTTTGTTTCGCCCACTAGGGAGCAAACAATGTTTAAGATTCACCATCAGCTGTCATGTTCTCGCCTCTCCAGGTCTGCGTTTGAAAGCTGAGCCGGAGGGCTTCCTTAACACAAAAGCTCAGTTTGTAAACTGCTTTAATTAGCCGCTGTGTGTCTTTCTCCCAGGTGGCCCGGAGACAAGGCAGGTACTCCAAACTGATACCTTCACTCCTTCAGTGAAAATCCTCCACGCTCTCCGGTTTAGATGTTCCTGTCTGGAAGAGGCAGCGGCGGGAGTTTGCCGAGTTTAGCCAGAGATGAACGTCCTCGGATTAGACGTAACCGCGGCGTTATCCACCGGCTTTGTTCTCGAAGGCGCCTACACGCGAAACGTTCTCCAAGGCATCTGCCGCGCATGGAGGTACCCCACCCCCTCCAGCCGCCCCCCACCCCCTCCTCTCCAGCCCCTGGCAGCCCCTCCCTTACTCAGAACTGCTATTTACGCACAAAGAGATTTTTATTCGGGAATGGAAAAACTCCACTTCTGGGACATGGAGAGAGGGAGATATGGATACATTTCTCTGCCCATATCGCCATGGTGAAGGCCGCCCTCAGAGCCAATTAGACCCTCAGGAGACATGGGACGGGGGAGAGGACGCGGAGCAGCAGGTCTGTGCGGTTTTTGCAGGGTTTCAGCCTTTCCCTGAGCTCCCTCTTGTCCCTCAGGCCTCAGGAGACACATGCAAAAGCACCCAGCTGACCTGGGCTGCTCGTCCAATTACAGCCGCACAGGGCGCGGTTTAATCAGACGCAGGAAACCTCGGTGAGAGCCCGCAACACATCCTGTAGAACCATCGCGGTGAATTGGGCTGGCGGCGGCAGGGACTGGTCCCCTCATTACGCCAGCCTTTGATGAGAGCTCCCTTTAATGAACTTCTGCAGACTGGCAGAACTTCAGACTAGTGACCAACTGGGGACTGTTCTGGTGACAGCTCTCCATTAATTAGCTTTTATTCAAATGGGCCCGGGAGCCTCTAACCATCAGATCTGAGATCAGCCAGGTGGGCCCCGGACACAGCCCTCCCTGATCCTGTCGCAGTATTGCGATGTGTATTGGGTTTCGAGATTTTGTACGCCGGTAAACCAAGAAAATGAAATTTCACCGACATCAGCGTAGCCCTGGCGTTAGCGGAGCTAGCAATCATCACAGCATTAGCGGCTGTTGCCTTCCAGTATTGTGGGTACGGTGAGAGTGATAAGCTTCTGTCACTGCCTCAGCACCATGTTAAAGTGTACTGGTTATGACACAGTTTTATGTGTATTTATATACGGCTTAACTTTTCTTTCTGGCTCGTTCGGTGAGTGCGGTGCGGCTCTCCCCGCTTACACCCGGAGCTTCATCTCATCCCTCGGCAGCTCAATGAGAGTGAGGGGACTCCTTTTTCCCACAGACAGCTCTCATGATAACTGCGGCCCCGACATTCGACTTAATGAAACACCGGAGATTTCCATCAATCTTTGCCTCCTCTCTCTCCAAGCTTACAGAGTATTGGCTATATGGATGGGGGAGGGGGTGGGGGTGTGGGGGGCTGCAGGGGGAGAGAGGGCTGTTTCCTACAGCACTCCCAGAATGATAAGGGTCCAGAGCAGTGATTGGAGCTGAGGGAACGTGCAGGCGGCGGGGTGTGGAGCTGGGACTGGCACCACTCCACAGCTCCTGACCTGTCTATCTCTGCAGGCCCCTTTGCTCTCAGCTCAAACCCTTTTTAACCATTTGCCGGTAAAAACCGCACCACCACTCTGATACACAGCCTCACGATGTCGTTTAATGGCCTGCTTGATGAAACCGTGAGGTCGTTGAGGAGACTGAAGGGTGGGCACGTGTCTCCTCTGGGAAACTTTCCGAGAGGCAGGCACATCTCAACGGCCCCATCCGTCATTAACGAACAGCTCGGCCTGGGCACCTCACATCAATCACACTAATTCTGCAACGCCGTTTGATTGACAGGCCTTTGTTTTTTCCCGTCCAAATGCTAACTGCCAGCCGTGCGCATACCTGTCTCATGTGGCGGTGAATAGAACAGAGGCTCTCTGCTTGCTCCTGTGCCTTTCTTCACTGCTGTTAGATAATCACATGCTTTCATCGGATAGGTCACATATGGCTCTACTGATGTGTAATTGGTTAGAGAATATTTACCACTGGAATGTTATGTAAAAAAAAAAAATATCATGCTGCCAGTGATCCCAACATGCCAATATGTACTACATTAAAATTATCAATTTCATGTGAGTATGTGCATTTATCTTGAGTGCTTTAATATGTTGCTCATTATATACCATTTTCAGTGTGGTTGGGCCAATCTATAAGTAAACTGCACTATAATGCTATATTATTTATTAACAGTCAGGGACATTCAGCACACCTGTCAGTTCCCTTAAAGTACTACCTCTGTCACAACATGTGCGTCATTTTTAACAATGGCGCTGATTGATCCGATCTCTGCGCCATTTTTAGCAATGGCCCTGACTGGTCAAATGTACTGCATAACTGGAATGCTCAAAAAGTGAGTGATATGACAGCTGTCAGAATCGTTAAAGGTCATTTTTATAGTTATCGTTGTGGGGTAACCAGACCCACCGCATGTGAACTTGAATAACCTGACATATTTGCATCAATATCATACCTGCTATCGTTGTCAGAGTGATGGGTATTAAAATGAGTGTGGACTGACCCAGCCCTCCCCCCTCTGTTAAACTGTCATGCTGCAGAACACGGATGATCAGTGTCCAACTTTTAAACTAAAACGGTAGCGGTTCAAATTAAGGGTGGGTAAACTGATCCTAGATCAGGCGGCTGACGCCGGAGGAGTCCCTGGGGCACAGCCGTGCGTGGGAGGTCCACAGCGAGGCGGTCCTGGTGATGTAAGAGCCATGTGCATAAATTTCTGCACTGGAACCGCAGCATCCATTCAGCAGACAGCTTTACTGCCGCTGAACTCATTTCGGCGTTCCGTTTCTTTCACGGACCGGCTGACTGGGGAGGTTTTTTCCCCCCCATTCGGTGACGAAACGCAGCTCCAAACGTAGCATTTCATTTCGTTAATAACCCGCCGTCGCTGCAGAAATTTAATGCCGCGGCCCAGTTGAAATAGTACCTAGAGGAGCGTTTGGAAAATTCAAAGCGTAGCCGTCTCGAGCATAAATATGTACACAGCGGCTGAAATATCAATATGCGCTGCACATAGCGGGGACGCTAATGCAAATATCCGAGCGGGGGTCGATATCTCAGCCCTCACGCTGCGGCCCCGATGAACCATGGTCCCCATTAGGAAAGCACCACTAATGCTCCCAGTCCTGCAGGTAAGTCATCAAGACCCCAGGAAACACAGGAACACCATCTTAGCTGGGGAGGGGGGGACCCCAAACCGCATTGAGACTGCACACAAACATTCACGGCTCCAGCAGCGGTACTGGCAGGGCAGCTCTGTCTGGCTTCACTGACCGGCTCCTGCAGTAAACACCTTTCACCACTAGAGGGTGAACGCCAGCAAAGTCACGCTTCGACAGCACCTGTTCAGCTCACGTTTTTTCTCTCGCTCTGTGAACACGGTGTTGGAAAGAGGCTCGACGTTATTGCTTTGTGTCTAATATCAAATTTACACCAGGGACATGACCATGAGCACACAATATGAGACGGAATGAGGTGTAACTTCCAGTACGAGCCGGGCTGCAATAAAGACAGATTGGCAGGAGGCTCAGAGATGCAGCAGTGCGGAGCTGTCATTATGGAACTGGAACCTGGTGAACAGAAGGTTGCAGGTTCAAACACCTGACATGACAATGGTTCTGCATCACTAAGCACAGTGCTTGACCTGAAAAGCTGTATCATTAGGTATCATATAAAGCACGCTATCATTTATGATGCTCTGGAAAAGCTGAAAAAAGAAAAAAATAACTGCTGTCCTCCTGAGCAGTGGAGACAGAATGCCACACGCAGCACTCAGGCCTGCATGCTGCTGTGAGTTCAGCCAATGCAGAAGTACAGTAGCATCTGTGGTAGAGAGGGTGGTCTCTGACAACTGACCCCAGAACAGTCTGTGCAGGAGCCTCATGAGACACTGTTTAACAGCCTGGAGCACACATACATACACCTCACATCCTCTGTCTGCATCCTCTATCTGAAGAGACACACACACACACACACACACACACACACACACACTCACACACACTCACGCCTGCACACCGCGTCCTGCAGGCCTGGTGTAGTTGTGTGCTCGTGTGTCTTGCACAGGGACACAATAAATCACTTGTGAATGTATGGAAGTGGCAGAAATTGCTGACATTATGAAGCACAGTGTCCTGCTGGCGAGTAAATCTCGCCTTGCACAGAAATAAATGACCCATCGCTGGAGAGGGAGAAAGCGCTCGCAGGCTTCCATCCGAGCGCACGCCTGCGATTCCCTCGCACCCGCCCCCCTCCCCCCAGGGACAGGGGGCGGGGGGCATCTCCCATCCACTGTTTACTTGGTTTGAAGGAAGCTTTCATCTTAATGTAACCGCAAAATATGTGCTATGGAAGAAATACAAATTCACTGGCAGCCAACATTACGATGATAGAGGAGAACTAGCACTGGATTTGACTCCACTGCGTTCTTCCACACCATGCTGAATCCAAGCTGTTACCCGCCCTCCTGATACAGAAAGCAGCTGTGCCCTCTCCCCTGCACCCCACAGGTCATGGCGAGTATAACGGCAGAATGTCTCCCCTTTAAAATGCACATCTGATGACATGGCCAATGGCTCAGAATTCAAACTGACCTAGATTAATTTCAGTCCCTGTAATCTCTATCCAACGTGAGTGAAATTTACTTTGATTTCAAGTGTAAAAAATGTTGCATGCTTGCCTTAAGAAAAGGTACCACAGCTGTAAATACACTTATCTGGAAGAGGATTCTCCGGTTAGCTTACAAAGTGCTACAGTATGCCGGCAGATTGGGCCACTTCTGAAAACCTTAAATGAGGTGTTGACTGTGAGTGTGAGTCTGTGTGTGCATGCATGTGTGTATGGGCACACGTGCGTGTGCGTGCGTGCGTGCGTGTGTGTATCGGCATGTGTGTGTATATATGTGTGTGTATGTATGTGTATGCATGCATGTATGTGTGTGTGTGTGTGTGTGTGTGTGTGTATATGTGTGTATATGTGTGTGTGTATGTACATATGTGTGTATGTGTGTGTGTATCAGCACACGTGTGTGTGTGTGTGTGTGTGTGTGTGCGTGGACTCAGTGAGGGGTCCATGGCAGAGTGGCTGTCTCTGAAGCTTTCCTAATAGGCTGCAGGTCTCCAGGATTAACTTCTACATGAGAAGCACCTCAGATGTTCTCTGCTTTTTCACTAACATTTAAAAGCTCCAACTGTATGCTCACTGGGACTCAATTAGTATATGAAAATGAAATTTTCTTATATATTCACGCACACACAAAAATATTATATTTATATATAGTATGTATGTTCATTAGAGCTGGTTGTGCTGGTCATATAAATTGAAAAGACAACGGGTGTCAGTGGGTGTATTACGCAGTATTACCTGTTTATCTTCTCATTTATTACTCACTGCTCTTATAGCAATTAAAAAAGGTATACGTATCATTAAAGAACAAAACTTTAGTTTTTTCTTTTTCTAACTTTTCATATTGCTTTTCTTTTAGTACAAATGTGTGCCTTTCAATTATAACCAGTCCCAGCTCAGACAAAAGCCTTTTAATCATGAACAGCACTGATTAGACACAATGTGCTACAGACACAGGAAATATACAGAGCAGCAAAGACCTAATCAGCACTATGTTACACACACACCCACACACAGACACACACGCACATGCACACGCACACGCGCACACACACGCGCAATATAAATATATAAGCGTCATATTATCTGGGCATGTGTATGAGCCGCTGTGCAGGCTCCTTCCTTCCGGAGAGTTCCACAGCGAGTGCGGTGCTGTTTTTCAGGGTGTGAGCTGCAGGCAGATGCGCTCCTGCATGTTTCCTTTGACGGGAATAACGGCGGCAGCTACAGCACTGTGCGACACTCCAGTCCCTCTCTGCTGAGCGAGGACGAGGGCGCGAACACACTTCGCATCGCTTTCAGAACGCGCCGCGGCTCTCCGCGTAGCCTTCGTCTCTCCCCGATCTCAAACCTCCCTTCGGCCTCCTTCAAACAGCACCATCTGCCGCGGGTTCCACAGGCGAGAACGGCAACAAGGGAGGAGAATCCGGCAGGACGGGCGCGCCGGGAGCCGCTCCCCCGGGACGCCCCGTCTCCCAGACGCCCTTCAGGAAGCCGGCACGCACCTGACGCCGCTCCCCATTCCAAACGAGACACAGCCAGGCAGCCAGACAGCAGGCCCGTTTCCACGGCTACTGCAAGTCAAATTTATGATTGAACCAACTGCTGCAACAGAGAGAGGAGGCAAGGCAGCTCAGCAGGGAAGCTGGGCTGGAACTCTGCGGGCTGCGAGTTTGAATCCCAGGAGGGACACAGTGCCTGAGCAGAGTACCTGTCCTCAACTGTTTCAGCAGAAACAGGCAGCTGAGTAAAGGAGAAACATGTCAGAAACTGAGGCTCTGGAGGTCCCCTGGATGTGGCCGTCCACTAAATACATAACTTAACAATATACAAATTTCCACCCAAAAATTCCCTGTTCAAAACTGCTGTGCAGCTTACCGGAGAAGGAGGAACAAAAAGTATTTTGGGAAATAATACACTGTGCTGAACAATACAACTGGAAAAAAAACATAAATCACAGTTACGGCAAAATGGTACAGCTAATAACTGAAACTGTGATTTATTGAGTGAGGCACACGCCCATCTCCTCTTCCCTCACCGGAGGCCTTCTCACTATTGTCCCATATATATATTTTTTTTTCATTTATTTTGTCAGCTGCCAAACTTGATGATGATGATGATGTGAAGCAATCTGAAAAGAAAAAAATATCAACGTCCTAAAAGCACTCTGAGTTTCAGCTGAATCAGGTCCCAGACGTCTCTCTGTGATTGGCCGCGCGGTACAGAGAGGAGGCCGCTCAGCGTTAGCACTGCAGCCAGTCCATCCTGAAGCGCTGCCTCCTACACACCATCACATGAATCAGATCCGCCCCGTATTTATTCCATCTCTCCTCACTTTAAGTGAATATAAATAGCAGTTTCTCCACATGAGCAGCCCCCTCTTAATATCTGACTCCAACAATTTAAGATTGCATCAGTTACCAGAACCTCTGGTATGAATCTCCGTTCTAGATACTGCGCTAAATGGACAGAAGATAAAACAATGTGGAGAAAATAATAATTAGTATAATTAGAACAGAAATTGATACAGTGCAGGCGCAGTAGTTTATGTACAGGTGCAACCCACTCATAAAACAAAATCTGCACTGAATGTAACAAATGACTTGTGACATGACTGGGGACGGAAGGGAATGTTATTTGGATGTAGGAATGACCAAGGGGCTTGTATGTACACAGTTAATGGTGTGTTTACATACAGAAATCTGAATTTAAAAAAAAAAAAAAAAAAAGGCTGAGCTGTACAAACTGGCTGTTGTTAGTGCTGTCACTCTGCTTTACTCAGACTCATGGATATATTTTAAAACCGATGATATTCAAAAAGCATTCCTGACATCAAACAGCACAGAACATCATTTTGCCCCTTGGTCAAATGACTCCAGGGTAAGAGGATCTTGAGATAGATACATACACATTATACTGCACGTACAAGTAACATGAAATACTTCTACTCACATTCCGTAAGTCAGTGCTAACTTCCCCACTGAGCCAATCAGGAAGCACCCTGAGAATGTGCATCATAACTGATGAACCAATGACACTCCAGCAGTGCGTGGGGCTGTTTTAAAGCGAGCTATTCGGGTGGAAGCAGAGGGAGTGGCTCTGTGAAAGTCAGAGGAAGGTGTTATGACCATGGCCCTGGCTCTGACAGGGGAGTTTGAATGCTGGACTGGCGGCTGTGATTGATATGGGCGTGACTGTGCACCCCCCTGTGGGGTGACTCCCTGATCCTCACCCCCTCTCCCCCCCCTTCTCTCTCTCCAGCAGAGGAACAGGCCGTCTCCTCTGTTTGATTAAATACGACCTGCCCAGAGAGGAAGGGGAAACCCTACCTGAGCCGGAGGCAGAACCATTAACCTGCTCGGCAGACGGATGTCTGTTATGACAACCCCCCAGCAGAACTCCTGCAAGACGTACACCCGTGAATCGCCCGGGGTTGGGGGCCTGCCTGCCAAAAGTGTGCAAGCCTTTCATTCTGACGCAAAGTGTCCCCAAGTCCTCAAAAAAAGGTCAATTCTCACTCTCGGCCCGGCGGAAGTAAGCGCAGGTCGTTCCTCTGCGCCTCACAGCTGCAGGCAGGACAGCTCTACACACATCATTGCCTCTCAGCCCTCATCAGTCTCATTACAGAGCAGCTGCTGCCCTGACCCTGCAGGAGCCAGGCCTCCACCCCTCCACCTGCGGGAGCCAGGCCTCTACCCCCTCCACCCCCTGCAGGAGCCACGCCTCCACCCCCTCCACCCTGCAGGAGCAAAGCCTCCACCCCCTCCACCCTGCAGGAGCCAGGCCTCCACCCTCCACCCTGCAGGAGCAAAGCACCACCTCCCACCTGCAGGAGCCAGGCCTCCCCCCTCCACCCTGCAGGAGCAATGCCTCCACCCCCTCCACCCCGCTCCTCCTGTAAATACCTCCCTCTCCCGTCTGTCCCTCTCCGCCCCAGTCTGCACGCACCACTTCAGACGAGATGCTTAAAGAGCGCAAAGACTGTAGTAATGCAGAAGTTATAATTGAACAGTCCACGCTATTTGCAGGCACAGACTCACATTAGTTAAAGCCTGAGAATATTGGCTCAGAGCTTTGTCTAATTACATCCCTGTATTTTAAATGACTATATTATATCTGACTTTGTGCTTCTGTTTTATTTTTGAATGAGCCGCCTGTGTTCCCGCCTCTTCGTGGCTCTCGCTGTGACACTAACGTGGGTTTAATACAGTGAAGGGTGCAATAGCAAATCAGTGCACTTTAATTCCTCTTTGCTCTTATCCTGTGCATTAGTGTGTTTTATTCTCATTCTCAGCTGTAACAAGCTGTTCAATTCCAGTCCCTGCACTGTCCCAGATACTGCTGTCCAGCAGAGTCATTTAAGAAAATGTCACTTCTCCTAATATGTCAATTTATCTTTATGGTTCCTAGCACAAAGGGTCACACTTAATATGTACAAGTGTATTTTTGCCACCCAATAACCCCAAAAGTCAGTCTCTTTACTTCCAAATGGCCTGAGCTGGAAATCTGATATTTTGAACTTCGTATTCACACTATGTGGAAAACTCTTCACTCTGGCATTGCTGTCCCCATGCTATCTGACAGAACAGACACATGTCTACACATCTCTTATCAAACACCTATACGCTCATAAAACATTTTCATAATTACTGAAATCTATTATTTAAAAAAAAAAAGAATGACATCTTAACATATAATCTGGGTCAAACTACACTTTTTCTATTGCTTTTTAATTAGGCTATTAATATGCAGTTTGCCTTCAAAGGGCGAGTCAGAGGTGCACCTTGGGTAATTGAAAGAATCGACTTCTGTAATCACATTCTTGCACTTTTCGTATGACCAGTAATTGCCTATTAAAAATGAAGAGTCACCGCTCACTTTTGTTTGCGAGTGTTTGAGGGAGCATCTTTGGAGAGGGCTGTGGAAGGGTCACGTGACTGGGGCCGGCCCCGCTGCTCTGAGCTCCGCTTCTCGCACGTCAAAGACGGCCGTCGCGCCAAACGGTGCGATGCGGCCGGTGGCACCCGGGCTCTGCAGGTGAGAGGAGTGACACGTCGCCTCCTGCACACTGCAGCCGCGGCGGGAACAGTGACATCACAGCTCCTTCAGTCTGATGGGTAGAGAAGTGAGTCCTCTTCTGAATACTGCTTTAAAGGGGGCGGCCACAACTCTGTGACTGTGTGTGTGAGTGTGTGCATCTGTGTGTATAAAAGAAACAGTGTGTGTAAATGTGTGAGATCAGTGTGTATGCATGAATGTGTGTGTGATTAAATGAATCAGTGGGCATACTGCGTGTCAAAATGTTTGAGTTTGTGTGTGTCATTGTCAATCTATAGGCTGAATGTGTGTGTCAGTATGAGTCATTTGTAGGGAAAAAACTGTTTAGACAATTTCTCATATTGATCACACTGATCATACTGAATCTCATCTCTCTGACTTTGTGGGAGGGACTCTGAGGGCCAGCGGGGTTCTGGGCGGGGCCCCATGAAGCAGCCTGCTTTGTGGGCGGAGCTTTCAGGTCCAGGTGCAGGGTGTCAGCTGATGCCTGTAATATTGAGTTCAGGTGGGAGGTAATTGGGTGTTAAATGAGACTGGGAGAGCGACATCGGGCATCGGGCGTGTCCCAGCTGTCCGTCTGGAGGGGCCTGGGAGTCTGGCTGCACAGTCTATACATCACAGCATTACGCCAGTAATCAGGAAAGCAGAAGATCAATGAGAGGCAATGAACACCAGTCCGTCCCATCTCCCGGATCCGCCAGCTGCAGAGAGACGTCACATCCTAGGCGTCGGCGGTTCGGCTGGCCGGCCGCAGAGGGGGCAGGGTGTGGGCGGGGCTTAATGAAGTCAGCGGGAGCTCTGGGTCCGTTGGTGCTGTGCTCATGGCTGGGGGTTGGGGAATCGCCCGGCCGCTGCGCCTCACTGAGTCTTAACTGGCGTGGAGGTGCAGAGGGACCAAGCAGCCCCGAGAGGCACTCTTGTTCTCTCCCTCCCTCTCTCTCTCTCCCCCTCCCTCCCTTTCTCTCTTACCCCCCCTCTCTCACCCCCTCTCTCTCCCTCTCTTACCCCCTCCCTCTCTCTCTTTACCCCCTCCCTCTCTCTCTCTTACCCCCTCCCCCTCCCTCTCTCTCTTACCCACTCCCTTCCCCACTATCTCCATCTCTACCTCCCTCTCTCTTACCCATTCTGTCCTCCTCTGTCTTTCTCTCCCCATCTCTCTCCCTCTCCCTCTCTCTCTCTCTCTCCCTCTCTCTCCAGCTGCTGTGTGTATAGCGCCCCCTGGTATCCCCAGAGCACCGCAACCCCAGGGACAAAGAGCCCAGGGGGTTTTCCAGAGGGCCGGTCGGCACCATGTCCCGGGCCATCTGTGACCGGTGCCTGTGCTGCTGATCACCCCTCTACCCCCAGGGGCTGCCAGTCCCCAGCTGAGCCTCCCCACAACCCCCACCCCCCCACGGCGGGAGTGTCAGGGAAAGAGGAGGAGGGAAGGTGCTCACCACCGCCGACTCACCCCACCATGGCGACACGGTCTTCTTCTGTTGCTGATGGTGATTTTTTCCCCTTTCCCACCAGACTTCTTCTCCACTGTTGATAATCTTCTCCTTTTAACAGACTCTCTTCCATCTACGCGCACAACCTACCTCCCAGGGTTCAGCCCCTGTAATTAGCACCCTTTCTGATGGTTCAGGCATTTCGGCTTGTGTTGCGCTCGCTCCTCAGAAGACGACACGTCTCTGGGGGATGGAGGTGACAGCCCCCCCCACTGCGAGTCCTCACCGGCTCCTCCTGGCCATACGTGATTGGTCACTGCTTCATCTTCTGTGCTGCATTTGCTCAGGAGTTTCCTTTCCTTCCACACAAACGGAGAGAGGCTGCCCTCTGTATTAAAATAACCGCTGCCTTTCAGAACGGAAACAAACATGCTGATACACCCCGCACCAGATACGCTTGCTGTTCTACTCCAAGAGCGTAATTACTCAATCGTAGATGTTTGCCAATACCATCGGCCCCAGCTCTCTGCTTTCTCAGCTCACAGCACAGGAAATACCATCATACAGCTGACAGTAATTAACTTGTCAAGGCAATCAGCATTTAGACCGGGGTTCTGATTTCCTTTTTCCCCAAAAATGAAAGCTGTGTAATATTCCCCCTCCCTCTCTCAATTCCAGTCATCCTGACAGCAGAACTGCCAATCAGCCAACCCCCCCCTCACATTGAGAGAAAATCGTAGACGTAATCAATCAGCTCCATTCTGCTAACACAGAGAGCGTGAGTATCCACACAGAGCACTAAAGTGCAGGCGTGTGTGTGGGACTCTCGTGCGAGGTGGTGCACCAGCTTGTGAACACCCAGACGCGGACACGTTCCCTGTGCCCCTCTGGATCAGGGCGTCAGGCTCCCAAACGCCCGACGCACCGAGAAGCGCTCTGCGATAAGGAGCTGCGTCCCTGCCTTCCCGCCGGAAAACGCCGTGCGGTGACGCACCACTTCGCCAGCAGCCAGAGAGGAGGGCGGGGGCAGCCATGCATTAAATGATGTTGGTTTAAGCAAAATGTGCTGCAGAGGATCATCTCTGCAAGTTGTTAGTGACTTCACACACAAATGCCTTTAATGATTATGCTATTTAAACGGCTCTATTGATTTTAATGTAGCGCTTACACATATATTTTATAAAAGTCAATACGCGAGTCAGTCCACTCTAACATAAATAGCAGGGGAGAAGTCTATTAGAGTGATTATCAGTGCCACTTCAGTAATTATGCTCTGTGATGCAAAGCCCTCTCCCACTGAAATATCTTTTCTTAGGCAATTTCTGCAAAGGACTTGCATAAGCGCTATTCTATATCCTTCTGTGGGAGGCTATTTTAAGGACACTTACTAATGGCAGAGCTACAGAAATGCTATTTCATACTAAATCACAGAGTTACAGATGTAGGTATTTATCTGAGGGGAGGAATCAGGGCCGCAGCGGCGGACACATCCTCAGGCCTCAAACATCACAACCTGCCCGTCTGACAGGGCTTCACAGGAGAGCCGACCCTCTGACTGCCGGCTGCAGGAGCCGCGAGAGCGGCCGCCACCGGGTCCTCCTTCAACCGGAGGGTTTCCCTGGCAACGCCAGATCAACGGCGGCGGCAGACGAGAGCGTTTCATCTTGAGAGAGAGGGAGAGAAAGCGAGAGAGTTGGGCTGGGGCTCCTCGCACACGAAAAACACACCGCTGCAACGCAATAAAAACACTTCACTGCAGGCACTGCTGCAACGCAATAAAAACATTTCACTGCAGGCACTGCCGCAACGCAATAAAAACATTTCACTGCAGGCACTGCTGCAACGCAATAAAAACACTTCACTGCAGGCACTGCTGCAACGCAATAAAAACATTTCACTGCAGGCACTGCTGCAACGCAATAAAAACATTTCACTGCAGGCACTGCCGCAACGCAATAAAAACATTTTAATACAAACCTTCCTGTAATGCAATAAAAACATTTCACTGCAGGCACTGCTGCAACACAATAAAAACGCTTCACTGCAGGTACTGCTACAATGCAATAAAAACATTTTAATACAAACCTTCCTGCAACGCAATAAAAACGCTTCACTGCAGGTACCGCTACAATGCAATAAAAACATTTTAATACAAACCTTCCTGCAACGCAATAAAAACACTTCACTGCAGGCACTGCTGCAACGCAATAAAAACACTTCACTGAAGGCACTGCTGCAACCCAATAAAAACATTTTAATACAAACCTTCCTGCAATGCAATAAAAACATTTCACTGCAGGCACTGCTGCAACACAATAAAAACGCTTCACTGCAGGTACTGCTACAATGCAATAAAAACATTTTAATACAAACCTTCCTGCAAAGCAATAAAAACGCTTCACTGCAGGTACCGCTACAATGCAATAAAAACATTTTAATACAAACCTTCCTGCAACGCAATAAAAACACTTCACTGCACGCACTGCTGCAACCCAATAAAAACATTTTAATACAAACCTTCCTGCAACGCAATAAAAACGTTTCACTGCAGGCACTGCTGCAACACAATAAAAGCACCTGACTGGAGGCACTCCTCTCTTATTATATTGCATTTCCATTGCCTCGCCAGGCATTTGTGGCGGTACAGCCGTTGCGTGCATTTCATGCAGCACTTATAAAACGGAGCAGAGCTTAAATGCGTTAGCAGGTGATTAGACAGAGGGGAGGACAGCAGGGCCCATCGCATCCACATTCAGCCTCATTAGACACTGCTGAGGGGGGGCAAAGGCTGGCTCCGTACTGCTGCGATAAAAATGTAAAACTGGCATTATGCTTCATAATGCATGCTTTGCAGGCAAAGTAAAACTTTGTTTAGACATCTCAGGTTCTTCAGAAGTAGAAAAAAAACCCTTCTTAGCTCTGTGCAATTTTGTTTTTGGAGAGGTTAGAATTCCCCGACTGCTGTAACATATTTTTCATACAGCCTCGCAGATCTGTTTAATATACTTGGCTGACTTTGACAAAGCATTCCGTAGGAACCCTAGCATATTACCCAGCTTCCCCGGTTAAATTCATGATATGCCTATTCAGCGAAATCAGAGAGAGAGAGAGCGAGAGAGAGAGAGAGAAAGAGAGAGAGAGAGAGAGAGGGAGAGGAAGAGAGCCTTCAGACAGGGGCTGCTGGCAGGCCGGGGGAACAGGCTTTAACAGCACTGCGGCCAGCGTGATTTAAGGGCTGCCTCTCCCTCCTCTTCCTGTTTCCCAGCAGCACCACGTGCATCATGGGAGAGGGATGGGCGGGTCGCAGCGGCCAGACAGCACATGCAGCGGCGCAGGAAAAAACCCTGCAGTACCTTTATAACTCACATATCGATTCAGTGAGCTAAATCTCTTCATCCACCACCACCGCCTAACACACACACACACATGTATATACACACACACACACACACACACACACACACACACACACACACACACACACACACACACACTCCCCCCAGTGCCTTTTTTAAATGATTCCTCAGGCAAACGCTTGTGAGCGCTGCAGAGTGTAATTAGTTCCTGCCCGTTTACGGAGTTATTGTATATTTATGGAAGAAGAGGCAGCGCGCACGAACGGCTCAGCCACTGACGCGGCCTGTTTTTGGTCCTGGAATTACGGCATGACTAATTCCACATTTTACAGTTCACCAGGCTGACACCTCTCGCACTACTCTATAAAGCGACACTACAGAAAAAACAAAGAGACACAGAGCAGCGGGCGTGTTTCCTGCCCCCCAGCTATGAGCAGGTTAGCCTGTTTTCCAGGCAGAGAGCTCCAGCGTGTCACCTCGCCCCTGCCCCCCCCACAGCACCAACGCTCCGCTGCGTCCCCCCGTCTCCCCGCTATTCAATTAAAAAGGTGTGAGATAAAGGGGGCGCGGAGACGGAGGCGCGGTGGCGTGTTTGGGAAGAGGAGGTCGCTGGGACTCGCAGATAGCGGCCGGAAGAGCGGCGACGCTGATGAAATCCAGACGAGGCCGAGCCAACGCCGCCCCTCGAGAGCCGGCCTGCACCAGCGCCTCTCCCGTAGCGCGACGGCAGCCGAGGTCACGCGGTCCCGTTTGCATGCGCGGTGGCAGAAAATGGACACGTGTGTGTGTGTTGGGGTTAAATTGAAGAGTGCTGATATTTTATGTGGGAAAACTGGGACAGAATAAGCACTGCATTCTGGCATACCACACCCTGATTCTGTGGGCTTGGCTATTTTCTTCACCTCCACGGATCGAAGGCCTCAAGCTCCACCGAGCTGAACCCCCAGCGGAGAGGACGACAGCACCCGGGGGGAGAGAGGAAAGCGGATCCCTGCTTGGTGAAATGAAATAGCCGAGCTCCAGCAAGTGTGAAATAGGAACGATCTGAGCAGGATCAGTCGCTCCTGTTGCCAAACATGGAGAAAAACACCAAAATAACGCTGCCAACGAAATGCATTCCAAGGTGAAATTTACCCTCACCGTTATAAATCCTGACACACGAAGCTCCCAAGGAGCGGGAGCTGAGCTGGATGGCACCGGGTTCGATCCCGGCCCTGTCATCAGTCGCGGATGACCAGGCGGCCAGAGCGGCGGAACTAATTGGCGAGGTTCTGCCGGCGATGGAGACGGGTTCGTCGGCTGAGGTCACTCGCCTCACCGCTCCTGATCAGCCGTGACTCGTTGCTAGGTTACTCGGATGACGTCAGTAAAGCCACGCCCACCCTCCAATAGGCACTTAGTTCACTGCAGCGACCGGGGTGACCTACAGCGTGAAAAATAGTCACGTTTGGCCTGAGAGCGTATTGGGAGATTGCATTCACTACACCCCGGCACCTAATACATATCCGACTGGTGACTCCAAAAAACAGGGCTGCATAAAGGAGGGAAAGCAATGAAAAAAAGAAATCCCGATCCATCAAAGCGGAAGAAAGCAGGGGGCATTGTGAAGGGCAGCAAAGTGTCCGGGAGCAACTCGGGGAAAGTGCGTGGTTCAACAGACATTATAGCATTATAGTTGAATGGAGATTTATTTGGGGCCAACTAAATACTGTCCCAGCATTTCATTATCTAATTGTGACTTATTTGACTTTAAATAAATAACATCCAGCTACTGTCACTAACAATTTAAAATATTATGAAAAGATGAGTGATATTATTCTCAGAGAAATAACCAACAAGTAACAAAGAACATTATAAAGAAAGAAATTGGACAGAACCCTCTGACTGCCATTTTGTCTCTGTCAAGGTGTTTAGGAGATCGAAATCAATTATCTGATTGCCTTTAACTGGTATTTCATCATACGGAGATGTTCCATTTGGAAACAATCACTCCTAACAGCTCCTGCCCAACACGGCACTCCAGTAACGCCAGAATCTGTCTCGATGCGGTTAACGTTAGGCAGCCTGTTGAAACAGAGCCGTGATGACAACACGTTCAGTCATTAAACCGTCCCAGCGTGCTGTCCACTAGGGTAACAGTCACTTTGGTTTCAGCGAATCGCCCCGCCTGTCTTACCTCACATTTTTCCCTCTTTTCTGGGGGAGGACTGGAACATCCATTTTGTTTGAAATTGTTCAAGAGGCCTAACTTTCACGGATATAAACGTCAAAACAGGGAGCAGCCTATCTGTCTTGTTAATCGACTGATAAGTCTATTGGACAAATCTATCCTACAAAATCCCTCAGCTGCAAGGAAGGATCTCAGCAGGATTAGAGTCCTCGGGAGAGAGAAAGAGAGGATGTGCGTGTGTGAGTGAAGGTGTATATATACAGGGGCCAATGTGTGTGAGTGAGGGAGTGAGTCTAAGTGCATATGTACAGGGGTCAGTGTGTGTGGATTCATATGAACAGGGGTCAGTGTGTTAGTGCGTGTGTGTTCATATGTTCAGGGGTCAGTGTGTTAGTGTGCGTGTTTGTCCAAGTAAGCTGATATGGCATCTCCATATGGTACACTACACACTGAAAGCCTGGTACAAATCTGGCCCTGCTCTGTTGTTTTCTGTTGCGTTGTGACCTGAGGCATAGGTGACGTTCACCCATAGGGTCATACACATGGCAAAATGGGTCAGAGAGGCAATCTGATCAGACCAGATTGCCTCTCTGTGTCTCGGTATGTGAGTGCGTCTGTGTGTGCCTGTTCATTCATGTGTATTTCACATGCTTGTGCATCCATGAATGTGTGTGTGTGTGTGTGTGTGTGTGTGTGTGTGTGTGTGTGTGTGTGTGTGTGTGTGTGTGTGTCTCTCGTATGTGAGTGTCTCTGCTCGTGTGCATTTTCACATGCTTGTGCATGCATGCGTGTGCGTCTGTTTGTGCGCGCTCATAGACAATTGCGCAGGATGTAGAAGTGTGAATTGGCCCTCGGAAATAAATGAGTCACACTGTGTGCTAATCTAACATGGACACAGAGAGAGAGGAGGAAGGGAGAGACTGAATAGAGAAAATCAAATGAAATGGCTGTCAATGTGCAAGCCAGTATGTAAGGAGAGGAGAGATGTGGAAGAGAGGTAGGCGCTACACTTTGCATGCATTACGCTGCGTTTCTCCATCACCCGTAAAGCCGTCGTCTGTGGTTTCTTGTAGCAGGTCATGTTGATTGCTCCTAAAACAAAGATCAATATTTTCCTCACTGCCCTCATATTGTTTTATCACTCAAAATAACATCTCAATTTAGTGAGATAATAAACACCGGCAGCATTTAGAGCCGGGCTCCGAGCCTCTGCTCAGATAGGTGTTCACACTAACACACTGACCCTGATTACAGAGTCTCCATCACAGTCAGACATTCCACCACAGTGGGCCACCACACGGACACTGTGGAGGGTTTCCCTTCGGCCACGCCATATACACTGCACTGACTCCAAAAACACTTCTAATGGAAGCTTAATACCTGAAGTTCAGGAGGACAGGAAATTCCTGCATCCACAACTGCGCTCCCCAAACCAATCCAAACCAGGAAATGATGCATATATAACCTCTCCTTATCTTTGCATCATGGATGTAGTAATGGATGGTCTGTGAATCCTGGGAAGTGTTCTAGGGTTTTCTACCTGGCTTTGACCCCCAGCTGGATCCAGGGTTCTGCTGTCCTCACCCTACAAGCCGGACTGGACTCCACGGCAAACCAGAGATCCCAGCAGACCTGCTTCCCTGTCATGTCATGCTGAACCTTTTCACTAATAAATACTCTTAGAATTTATCTCAGTCACTTTGGTATTTCTTGTCCCAGTGAGGTTGTATGTTTGTGTGGTGAATCTGACAGTGTTTATGAGGATCCCTGTGTTTCTGTTTGCTGCTGGATTAATATCAGAATTTATTCATTCAGCTTCCTTTGAAAGTGCTTAATTGCAATTATCATTATCTAGCTGTGCATCTGTGCATGAGGAATTTGTGTGTGAGAAGGCCAGCCAGTGGCTAACAGCCACACCTGGATGAACGGCCTGTGGTTACGCACAGGTGTGTGGTTCGAGTAGTGCAGTTGGTTTCCTCTGTGATTCAGAGATTCCTGTGTTGTGCAGTCTTAAATTGTTTTTATGTGCAGTGCATTGTCTAACCAGCAACAGTGCTCAAAATTTACACCCATCTCCGTTAACAACCAGAGGCACTTGGTTCAGAACCCACATCTCGCTGCATCACCAGACTCAAAACCCACACCTGCCTCCATCATCCAGCAGGACTGACTTCAGAACCGCCCCTGGTACCATCAACAGCCCACGATTCTCACCGAGACGCATCAAACACGGAGCGATGAATGTTCCTCTGATTGGCCTCATTCAGCCTTTTAAAAGACAAGCTTTCAGTCTCAATCACTATTCTGTTCATGTTTATTTTCAGGACTTCAGTAAACCAAATCAACCTTTTATTTTAAAAAGGCGCTTCTGCGTTTTCAGCAGAGGGGTCATGTCTAAGCCCTAATTCATTTCTTTCACTCACTCAAGATATGGCATATGATTTTTTTATTTTTTTAATGTAACCTACATTAGAAAATTAAAATCCTATAATTATCTTCAATTAATGGAATGAGTGCATTCAGTGATTAAGGGAATAAAGTTGAGGGACTATTTTCATTGTAATTTTATTCTGCTTTTTTAACGTTCACCTTTTAACTTGCGCGCCGTCAATATAGTAGAGTGATTTTAATTAACCTTTTAAAAGAGTGCCTCCGCTCCTCTCTCTGTGGAGTACAGACTGTCAGTAAACTCCTCTGTTGTTTGTAATGCAGCTGCTGGCAATTAGATCTACAGTGAAGCGTCTATGGGAAACGCAAAGCCAAGTGCATTAATCACGCTGTGAAATTTATATTGTAATAATATACTCAATCTGACACGCCAATCTTGCACAACAGGAATGTACCCAAGAGAAATATGCATTTCAAATTAAGAATGAATTATTTCCCATACACAACTAAATTTGGACAAAGAGTCACGCTCACAAACAGTCACAGATTAATTATTACTCTTCAGAAAACTACTTAATGCACAAAATTACAACAAAATTTCAACATTATACTTTGGTCATAAGACACGTTTTTAAGTACATATATATATATATTTAACAATTACACACACCCACAGACACAGGTATTAGTTCCTCTCAAAACCAGACCCAAAAAACCCAAGGACCAAAGAAGTCCAAAAAGCCAATGTGTTTAAAAATTTGAGATGCTTTAATACAAGACATATCTCAGCTATGTCCAAGTAAGTGCCGCTCATTTCAAACCATATTGATTCACTACTTAGAACAGATAATGGAAGCCTCTCATCTTTACACCGCTATTAAATGATACCTCTCAACCCCTCTTTCTTCAGACCACTATAAAAATTCAGCACAAGAGTCTGCTCTGTCATCTGCCACACACACACACACACACACACCTGAGCACAGCCCCTGTCTGTGGGTTTGCATGACATAGACTCAGACCCATGACACTTTGACCCCTCTGGTATGCCTCGAGGGTCTCTCTACTCTCTGCTGCATGACACTGTTACCACGACACTTGGGGTATTAGCACAGCTCTCTGGGGGCATTAGCACAGCACTCTGGGGCATTAGCACAGCGCTCAGGGGCATTAGCACAGCACTGTAGAGCATTAGCACAGCGCTCTGGAGCATTAGCACAGCGCTTGGGGCATTAGCACAGCGCTCTGGGGAATTAGCACAGGGCTCTGGGGCATTAGAACAACACTGTGGGGCATTAGCACAGGGCTCTGGGGCATTAGCACAGGGCTCTGGGGCATTAGCACAGCACTGTGGGGCATTAGCACAGGGCTCTGGGGCATTAGCACAGCTGTCAGCAGAGCAATCTGGGGGTGTCAGGACACTGCTTACGGCAACTCGGCTCGGGAAACGCGGAGAGCTCCACACATTCTCCCCTCTCCCAGAGGATACAGCCATTTGGCTTTATTTGCCTCCCAACCCAATAAGGCAAAGCTAGGGTTACACAACGCTTAATGAATCATTTATGACAGCAATTTCTGTCTCTTTCAAGCTCTGCAGGAAGCTGCGTGACATTGTTAGCAAAGCAAAACACAATCAAATCAAACAGGAGATCAGCGGCTTGCAAACGAGGCGCACTGAGGATTCAAAGCCACCCTGGGCCAGCCTGCCAGGACGGCTTTCTCAGCCAAATGGCCCCGCCCGCCCCTCATTTCACACTGATCCCAGCGACTGAAAAGCCAGCTGCTAGTTTGGCTTTTTTCATCTTCTGAACCACATCAACTGAACAGAAGCACAGTGAAAATAAAAAGATGGACTCCTCCTTCATTACACCTATATTTAATGTTTCTCGGTGAATGATTGGTCAGGCTTTCCCCTTTACAAGAACCAATGAGGGCACTTTGCCGCTTGTTTTTGCCATGTGACATTATGAGTTTGGCTCCACTGGCTGACAGATGATGGACAGCACAGGAGAGCACAGGAGAGCACAGCAGAGCACAGCTCCAGCACAGCTCTTGACAGGACTCGGGTGCGACACCCTGCTGTAGTGCGCTGAGAGAGGCTTCACTAACGCCTCATTTCCTCTTAGAAAAAATGACCAATGGTGTGTCTCGCGGTGTGTCTTCATGCATTTATAAGCTGCAGAGAGGTTCCTTACAAAGCACAAACGCTCCAGGCTATGTGTGTTTAGAATTCTCCATCTGGCCCGAGTCCACGTCTTCTTCTGCGCTTTTTATATTTATTTTTTCCTGCGGGTGGGTGGGTGGGGGCCCGTCCTCACGGCCCACGGTGAGAGTCTCAGTGAGCCACGCCTGCAGGCTACGCCGGGGGGGGAGAGGGACTGCCGGGCCTCAACCTCACACACATGCACACACACACAACCACGCGCGCACACACATGCACGTACGCACGCACGCACACATGCACACCACGCACACCACGCACACCTACACACACCACACACACACACACACACACACACACACACACACATGCACACCACGCACACACGCACACCTACACATGCACACACACACACACCTACACACACACACACACACACACACACACACACACACACACACACACACACACACACACACACACACACACACACACACACACACCACACACAGAGTTGTTCTCTCACATCCTTTACAGGAGTGAATGACAGAGCTTCCTCCTGACACACTGTAATTAAGCACCCCGGATCCTCGTATGTCTGCCGAAAGAAGACATCCTGGGAGCCGCGTCTTCTCTCTCCTCCACAGGGCGCAGAGAGCGGAACCTGCAGCATATATTCTCCTCGCTTCACTCACCTCTCCTCTCCACGCGAGGCCTGAGAACGCTCTCTCACACACCACCGTGTCACGTGAAAAATGCATGAATCACACACGCCATCCCGGGGATGTCCGACTCACTTTCAGATTTCCTCTCAAATCCATTATTGCAGCCACAAAACCCACATCAGAAGGCTTATGAGAGACGTCTCTGCTTTGTCTCTGCTTCACAGCACTTAGAAAAGACAGCAGAAAAACATTAGAGTCAAAGGTGTGAGACAGAGAGCTGCAAACTACAGTGTGTCAGCATGAGAGTGTGCGTGTGTGTGTGTGTGTGTGCATGTGTGTGTGCGTGTGTGTGAGCATAAGAGCGCGCATGTGTGTCAGTGTGAGAGCGCGTGTGTTTGTGTGTTTGAATATGAGAGTGCGCGTATGTGTGACAGCATGACAGTGCATGTGTTTGACAGCATGAGTACGCGTGTGTGTGTGTATGTGTGTCAGTGTAAGAGTATGCGTGTGTATGTGTGTGTGTGTGTATGTGTGTGTGTCAGTGTAAGAGTATGCGTGTGTATGTGTGCATTGTTTTCAAAACGAATAAGAGGACTGTGTTATTATGCATCCAACAATCGGCAGCAAGCGGCTTCTGTCTGTATAATTTCTGTCTGCTATTAGCACCACACTGGCGTCACTTTCGTCATAACAGCGCAGATAATGTCTGAACAGTGCTGAGGAAACACTCTTAACACATGCCAGTCCATGGCCCCCTGCCCCGCCTCTGATCCTAATCTAATCTCACATCTCTGTGCCCCAGTCCTCCCAAGGCTTACATCATCCATTCCATGCTACACAGGGGATATGTGCACACGTGTGTGTATGCGCGTACGTGCATGTGGTTTTCAGTATATAGTAACAACTATACACTATTTTTTCCTTAACTTTCATAGGGCAAAGGTAACACCATAACACTTTGTTTAAGGTACCACCTGCTTTCCTGAGGTTGGTGTGATTGATTTGTTTACTTTGGATATGGATTTGATATTTTGCTCTTAGGAATATTTATATTGTTGGTTTGTTTTGCTGCATGTTTTCTCAGAATCATAGATCGGTTCTGAAGAACAACCACAAACCTACTTTTCAGGTCCCTCCACAGCTAAGTTTGACCTTAATTCAGAGAAATTCCATACGCATCCCGCTAGCGAGTCTCCTACATTCTCTCCACCTGCACTGTGGAAGCTGAGCTCATCTATGATCTTTCTCTCTCTCTCTGTTTGCGGTTAACATTGAGATGGCCCATGTGTTAGTGCTTTGGCATAAAGCTGAGCCGCTCCTCTCCTGAGCTCGGCCATCTCTGTCGACCTGAGGCCTGCTGTTTTTAATCAAATGCGCCTAAATAAAGGCTAACATCGTAAAACTCTGTGCGGCTGTAGATAAGAAGTCTAATGCATATCAGAGATGACCCCTTTTTTATTTTAAATCAAGTTAAATTCAGTTGAAAGTCAAAATGGCAAACTTTTTTTTTACGGTGCTTTTTACTCTTTTTAAATGAGCAAAGCGGATAAGCCTGTATAATCTGCTCCGTGCACAGGCTGAACCATGGAGCTGCACCTCTGCAATACAGCTCATAACTGAAGATGTAAGTCTGTTATTATGCTGAAATACAAAATTTTTAAATATATTAAAATAAAATACTGTATATATTAAAACATTTAAAATATATTTGACAGCATATATAATATAAAATATTTATTTTATATATATATATATATATATATATATATATATATATATATATATATATATATTATATATTTTCACAACATTTAAAATATATTTGACAAATATATTTGACAGCATGTATTTTATAAAATTCATACTTCATAGTTCAACACAGAACAAGAAAATCAATATAATATAAAATGAACATACTTAATATAAGTCACTTTGTAAGGCATCGACACGGTGTGCCGTCCCCCACAACACAGCCCAGTGTCTCTCAAAAAGACAGCTCAAAACAAAAGCTTAAACTTAAAGATGTATATCTCAACATAGTTATACATAAGCGCGCATGCATGCATGCACACACACACACACACACACACACGCACACACATATCAGGGCTCAACTTTAACGGTTGCCCAGGGCAACCAAAATTCACAGATCAAGAGGTTTTGGCAACTGTTTTGTGTTTCCCAGTTACCCAACTTGGCAACCAAAAATATGTAAAAAAAAAAAAAAAAAAAAACAACTGTAAACTGTTTTTGCCTATTTAAATGAAACTGCTTCGCCTCTCACTGCCTTGTGATGGTGACCTGCCTTTACAATGTTCTCTCTCACTCTTGCAGGAAATGTGACAATAAAATATTACGCTCTCCCTCTGTGCTCTTTAAAACCAAGCAATATGCATTTTCACCTAAAATAAAACACAAAACAAACTGTGGCATTCATTAGACCTTATGAAGAGTCTAATGAGATGAGATGTAAGTGCTTAATCTAAGCAGTTTGTCATGGACAGTACTCCTGCCAATCAATAAATGAACACTGTGATTGTAGTAGCCAACATCTCTCTAATCTTCCCACCTCTGTGCTGTGTATTACTCCTCACTCTCACACACTTCAAAGAGACACTGTTCTGCTGACCAGCTCACTGTTCTCAGCCTTGTTATCAAAGGAACGAAGCGTCCTTGCCAGCAACCAATTTTATATTTCCTGCATACCTTACCGTATCAAAACTATACGGAGTATTAGGGCCACCGTGGGATTTTTTATTTTGGTATGTGTTTCGAGATTAAAGTTGAAATATTCTGAGGAAAAAAGACTAAATAATATTCTGAGAATGAAGCTGAAATATTATGAAACTAGAGTAAAAATGTTTCCAGAAAAATAATTTTCCAAGAATTAAGTAATAATTATATTTGGAGAAATTTTTTTTTAAAAGTTGAAGACTTCCCTAGCCCCAGTCATCAGCTGCAGCATTGGTATTCATCTCCACATACATAAAAATTGTTATTATTATGATGATGATTATTATTATTGTTGTTGTTGTTGTTGTTATTATTGAACACAGGAGAATATTCCCAATTCCCAAATTTCTCCCATGTTCTATGAATAATAATAATAATAATAATAATAATAATAATAATAATAATAATGTTAGTAACAGTAAGATTTGTTGGGAATCTCCTGTATCCTATAATACCAAAGTAAGCCCCAGAGTAGCTAGCATTAATATTTAATACAGCTAAAGGCTACCATTCTTTGTGGTTTATTGTTTGTTCATATTTTTGCCATGCATTTTTAATACAGATTTGTCCTGCACAGAGATGAAATGCTGGTCTGAGCTGTAAATCGGCCAGGACTATGCTCTGCTTCCTGTAAACACAGAAACTGTACCATTTAAAACCACCAGCCTAATGTAGAGATGTGAAAAACATTCATCTCTCATCCTCAGAAACATACTTAAGGCTTCAGAGTTTAGACCATTTTATTCCGGTGGCAGCTCTGAATTCGCACAGTTAAAACTGCGCTTCAGAGTTTGCTGTCTGACTGCGTAGACAAACTGTGTCAGCCTATGAAACCCCCTACGTGTGGCTTTGTGTGCACCTCACTTTCTTACTATTTTTAACACTTCTAATTAGCTGCACTTTCATTTGTGCTGCTCTGCACGGAGGACCCACCGCTGGGGGTTAGTGATTTTAGGAGAGACTATTTTCTAACCTCTTAGCTTTTAACTCTTTCATCAGAACCAAGCATCTCAGTGGTTTAGACAAGCCTGACAAAGCCTACCGTCAAAGTCTCCTAAAATCACACACACACACACACACACACACACACACACACACACACCTGGACATGTGCATGCACACACAAACACATCATCACAGGCATGTGCACACACACGTGCACCCATATGCACACATACATGCGCACACACATATAAACACACAAATAGGGACACATTCAAACGCACACACACACACACACACACACACACACACACACACACACACACACACACACACGTGTGTGTGCATACATGCATGTACATACATACACACCCCGTTAAATAAAACACCAATAAACAGAAACAGTTAAAATGCAAAGCTTTGTAACTGTAAAATCTGGTGCAGCTTTGGACAGATGAAAAATATTGTGATACAGGCATTTGACCCATGGTTTAAACTAATAACTACAGTATGAAATGTAAGTTCATAAAGTTTTATTTATATCCATAAATTTAACTGAGTTAGGGTGGTATTTTCACCCACTTGAATCTGTTTATATTCTTTTACTTTTTTAAATAGTTATACTGAGACAGCCTGCCGCTGTGAGCTTCCCCCGGTTCAGCGCTGTGTGGTTAGATTGCACCGGCCCCTACACTGCATTCCTGCAGCTCTTCGTGCCTCCATCTCTCCTGTCACGTTCTGTCATTTCCAGACAGTGCAGTCTCACACGTAATTAACAAAGATACCATCAGACCATTCATTAAAACAGCCACAACAACGCCATGGAAACCATCACTTTACAAGAGGAGCCGGCGGCAGGAAGCAGAGTGACTGTGTGATGTTAGACCAAGAGAAAAAGATCAGCTAGCATACACCCAGCACACACACACACACACACTTCACACACACATACACACACACATCAGCATGCATGTACACAGGCATGCACATAAGTACACACACAAGCACACAAAGACATCCCACAAGCAAGCACGCACACACACGGACACGCACACACACACGCAGTTCCTCTTTTCAGAGTTGGGAGATAAAAGACTAAAGGCCCTGACTTCCAGAATATTCTATGCAGAGCCCACAGAATAACCCATCCTTCATGGGAGAAGTGAGAAATGACTTTTCTTTCATCCAGCACCAGACACGATGAGCACAGTTTGCTTGTGGTGCCCGTTACAGCCACCCTGAGCCCTGCTGCTTCTCTGCAGTTTTCAATAATGGCAGCCCCCTCACTCCCCTCCCACGCATCTTACACTCTGCTGGGAGCTTCCAAGTTTCCACCCCCTCCTTCCCACTCTGAATGCACAGCTCGAACAGAGCCGGGTCACCTCTCCTCCTCTTCTATCACCAATCACATGACGGGCCTGCAACTCCGCCTCGTCATCTGGGTGAGCGTGTGTGTCCTTTCCATCCAGAGATGTGAAACAGTAAGTTCACACTGCAGCTACAAAAACCAACGATTAACAAAACTGAATTTGCGTTTATTTAAAATTCAGAGTGTGTACACTTACATGACAAAGAAGCTATTCAGCTGTGCAACAGGACAGAACAATAGAAATCACATGACTCTCACCACTGACATAAAATTCATATGAGCGCTAGCTCTGCCCTATTTTAATCTCTGAATGTAATTTATAGAGTAAATACGAAAAAGATGAAGATATGATCTTTTTTTTTTTTACTATTAATGGAATTTGTGACAAAGCTACTTTATTAATCAAAGAAATTAATCTGTCAAACCTTGATGGTTCTAATCTTTTCGCCAGCTAAGTACAAAGTTACACGGCTGACCTCTGACCTCTGACCTCTGACCCTCCTGTGGAAGAGGTTGCTGCAGAGGGACAGGGGAAACAGCAGAGGGAAAGCGAGTGTAGAAGATCTGATCATGGGGAGGGTGAGTGAGTTTGACCTGAAGGCTTACATTTCTGTTCTTCTATACCTCTTCCTCTTCATGCACTATTTAATATCTATTAGACTTTATTTATGAATAAGGGTTTCATTTCTGCAGTCATTCTGATGTGCCTCACTGTACCGCCTTGCTCTGAAGTGCTCTAGCCTGTATTATTCACTGCCTCCTCCACACAATGCTTTCTGACCAGGGCTTTGCTTTTGAAGTTCGCATTACTGTTTTTACAGTGGGCTGTCAGACCACATAAACAACACAGGCAAGAGAGGCGCACGGTTTTCGCCCACATTAACATCTGAACAGGTGGGAGAGGGGCATAGTATTTGCCCAAATTACCTTCTGAACAGGTGAGGTGGGGGTGGTCTCTGCAGGGGGATGGTCTCCATGCACACTGCCCTTTAAAAAGGTGTTTCCATCTGCACTGACAGCCCTTCCCCAAAGGCAGCAGCTCTACAGAGTGTGCTCCATTACACAGCCGGTCCTGCTTAAATAAGAGCTTTGCCTCACAACGGCTCCACAGGCTAAAATGCATCTCGCCCTGCTGACTGCCAAAGCAGGCTGTCTCAGCTGCCCTCTTTTCATGCACCAAATAGAAGTGTTTTGTCTGTATGCTGTGCACTTTCAGCATGTCGTGTTGATGAAATGCAGATATTTACATATTTCAGCTAATGGAAGCCCTGCGCCTCACAGAGTCTCTCACACAACACAGCAAACACCACAGGCTGTTAGAGAGAGAGGGGGTGACTCTGGCCTGTGGAAGGGGCAGGTGATTGAGAGATTATAAACCTGCCGTGTGGACTCAGGGTGCCCGCATGGTCAGGTGGAGTGTTTTCATGAATATCAGAGGAGGGGGAGGCGTGAGAGCGGCAGGATCGGGGCAGGCATTTAGCCTCACCCCATGGCCCCCTTCCACGGCTGCAGAAAACAGCTCACTCCACCAACAGGAGAGAGGCTGTCAGTCAATGTGAATCATAAGGTCTTCACCCTCATCGTGATGCTGGGGGGGTTGGGGGGCTGATTTACTCATATTCTCTCTATCCCTTTTCTCCCGGCAAACATGAACGCACCGTCACACCAGCCCATAAATCAGAGCGGGGCCAGGAGCCACGGAGACTGACAAAACCGAACCAACCGAATACCATCTGTAAAATCTTTATGAGATGGTTAAACCCACCATAAGAGGCAGCCGTTTCACACAACACCAGCGTGATCAGAAATGAATGGCTAAATAAAAAGGCATGCATTCGGAAATGATGGAAAAATAGCAGCTCAGAGAGGCAATGGCTGTTGGTGTCACTGTGAACTGTCACTGTGCAGAAACGCATAAAGAGGCCCCAACGCACAGTTCAGCTCAATTTCAAACCAAGGGGAGCTTTTTACCAGAAGGAAGCTGTTAAAAGCCCCTCAGACATGTGTCAGCAGGTCATGTGACAGCAACACACACACACACGCACACGGACACACACACACACACGCACACGCACGCACACGCGCACACGCACACACTCACACGCACACACACACACACTCATAAACACACACACACAAACACACACACTCACACACACACACTACACACCCATACACACGCACTCACACACCCATACACACGCACTCACACGGACACACACACAAACTCACACACACACTCACACACACACTCACACACACACTCACACACGCACACACTCACACACACTCACACACACGCGCACACACACACACACACACTCACACACACACACACGCACACACCTGCTGTCTGTGTAGAGGGGAGGCACTACCTGTTATACAGGTGTAATTCAATGAGGGTCCTCATGCCCTTAGCCTTCAGCAGAGGGGGAGACAAAGAGCAGACAAGGGCCGTTTAGCAGCTCACTAGAGCTGGAGAAAGGGTAACGTCACCTCATCGAAACTCCTGCAGACAAAGAGCCAGCTCGCCACGGTATCATAGCCGGAGAGCTCAGAAACTGAGACGCTGCAACCCGCCCCCCCCACATTACAGAGACCCACAAAACTACGGCTCACATCCCAGCATGCACCTCAAAACGAGAGAGAGCCGGGAAACAACCCCGCACAGCAGGCACATGTGGTCTTCAGATGGATGGATTACAACAAAGACCGAGGGGTGATTTGGCATTAGTTCACCGCAGAGAGAATAATGTATTACTCACTGTGTGACTCCTCCCCTCAGCTCGGATGATCGTCCATGCAACTCCCACCCCCACACATCACCTATATTTCAGCCACAATGACACCTGCCCACAGCAAATTCCTCACCTGCGCCGGTAGGAGCCATGCTGTAAATGCCCTCAGGTAGTACAGGTGTCCTGAGGGACAAGCCCATTGGTTCCATATCAGTCCATCCATGGAGAACAGAGCGCTTTTTGTTCAGTTTACACATACAGTGCAGCTATTTTGGCATCTGAGGACAACAGCCTTGATATGACTGTTATGCCACTGCTCTGAAGCGATAACCATCACCGATTTCTGCTTCACAACCTCAAAGCACATTTTCTTACAAGGAAAAAAAAAAGAAAATCAACCTTGTGGGATATCAACCTCTTTTTTTCCTGTGCACTCATTAAATTAAACTATTTTCTCACTCATTTATTTATTTTTTTAAAGTCGGGAAAAAAAATGCGTGATAGATTTGATATTCTATAAGTACGACACACAGGGCGTGAGGATATGAATAAATGAAGACATGAGAGGCAGGGAGAGAAGGATGACTAACGCAGACAGAGCGCACATGCACTGGAAGCACATCAAGGCTGCGCAGATCACAGGCACACTTCCCACTTAGGAAGCGGGAGCTCTCCTAATTGCATCCCGCACTCCCCTGTCCCAATTAGTGCAGCGAGGTACCGAACCTCAATCAATCAATCAACGCCGTGCTGGCGAGGGGGCTGTCTCCGCGCCCGGCCCAGGCGGCGATGAAAGCGGCCGCGAGAGTGAGGACCAGAGAAACGAAACGAAGCGGCGGGAGAACGAGAGCGTAATGATGATACGCCGTGACAATGAGCGAATTATGGGGAAATGATTCATGATTAAAGAAGGGCAACTGCACTGTTTAGAGGAAGCAAGTTTCTCCCGCTTCCCTCACTGTGTTGGATATTATACAGCCATACGCGGTGATTTATGAGGGATGCTATGCAGACATATTTAGCAAAACAGTTATATTATTCACTCACACACTCCTACACCAAGAAAGGCATAAGCACACACCCACGCATTGTGGGGGCTCGTGAACCCAAACTGAGAGGTGGGGGGGGGTGGAGTCTTCCTTTGAAATCTCTCCAGAAGCTCTTTTTAATCATACTGCGTGATTACCAAGCATGTCTGTTTGAATAAGACTCACCTAAGAGCAGCTCTCTCTTAATTGTGCCTTCCTTTGAAACCCAGCGCTCTCCACATGGAAATTTTAACAACAACAAGGCCTGGTGGAAAGAGCAGCATCCTCAGTGCGTCTCATCTCATGTATGATGTCACGACGAAAACGGTTTCACATGAGGCAGACAATGAAGCTAATTTCACTGCAGGATGATGGAGGATGGGAAACACAGATGACACGCCCAGAAAAAACCAGTGCTGAAGCAGCCTCTTTCGTTTTACACTTCATCAGTCTCCTGTACGTAAAGCAGCCATCACCTCCACCCATACAGTGCAGTATCTGCATGCAATAACAGCGCAGGTCTAATCCAGCGATCACACTGTACCACTGGCCATCAGCCAATTTGTTCACTCATTGATTTCCTGTGTTCCTTGTTTGTTTCTCTCTGCCACTTTGCTTAAATTACTCAAACGCTCCAAAGAACCAATAAGGCCCCTCTTTTGAAGAAACTGAAAGGGCTGGGGTTGGGTTGGAGTCCCCACCTCTCAGAGGGACAGGCTGTTCCAGAACACTGCCTGACCACTGCGGCCTCTTCCCTTCTCCTCCTCCGCCCCGCCTGGAGCTCTGCGCTACACGGTCACCTCAGCGAAACGTCAGCAGCTGACATTTGCACCAGCCTCGCACGCTCCCCACACAACAGGACACAATTAGCACTCGGATTCATATCTGCCACACATCTGTGGTGCTCTCGCACCACCACACGCGCTGGGAACCAGCTCAGCCTGATGAAAAACACCTTCACACTGCACACTACCTCAGCAGCTCACAGCTCAGAGTGTCAAAGCCGAGTTAGGCACACTACCTCAGCGCTCAGCGTGCAGAAGCTGAGTTATTCCAAAAGATCAATTCTGAAGAGACGACTGGGTTCAGTTTTTTCAAAGCTGACTTATGAATTATAACATTTATAAACACAAAAATCCCTCAGGTTTTAGAGGGTTCACTTTTATTCTCAGATCATCTGAAGTTTGAAGCTTAAGGCCCACACAACATGCATGTACCGAGAACTCTGATGCATTTATCAGGTTAGTGAAACGTTTATTTTCCAGTACTGAGTTTGTTTGTGAATAGATAGGTACATTAGAAGAACTCTCATTTGTAAGAAGGTACAACCTCCCAAACCCCCTATAGTTGAACATACATATGATCAGGGTGAGACACATACAGCACACCCTACAGGATGGATTATAATTTTTGAAACTTGACTTTAATTACATCTTCCTTTCAGCAGAGGCAGATAAGATGAGAAGAAAAGGCATGCATTGACTGTGCTTCTTCCTAATAGTGATTGATTACTAGGGGTGGAACAATACATTGATTTGTATCAATGTGTCAGTACAATACAGCTGTATCTATGCTGCAGGTGAGAATCAATCCATGCCATTGATTTATTTATTTTTATTCATATTATTCAGAGCACTTGCAACAATTCTAGTTGTCTTTGGCGGGGGGGGTACGTGGCGGGAGGGGGGAGGGGGTGCGTGGCGGGATCACCCCGGCAGCAGATGAGCTCCGCAGCCAGCCATGCGTGAAGAACACCCCGGGGAGGGGGCACTCAAACCCCAGCAAATCATCTCCTGCATAGAAATTAAAACATAAATAGCGCTCCTCACCGAGGTCTGCTCTCCGGCTTCAGGTGGCAGACGGCGACGCTGGGCACAGCACTCTCCCAGAAGAACACAGGCAGCACGGCCTCGGGTCAGAAGGCTCTCCCCAAGCCTTTCAAGATTCCACACAATCTCCAAGGCGACAGTCATTTAAACGACAGCCAGGGACATCCCCAACAAAAAAACAAACACATCGTACCTCTTCCACTAAGAATTCAAAATATCTCATGGGAACTCTAAGCAAACTGAAAGTTACCTGAAAAATGTCTGTTGGTTTGACACAGCAAGCAAACGCTGAGCCACTGGCCTGAGTCACAGGTGTGGTTTAAAAACACGCGGTACGCTCCAACCCAAACACCTTCCCTGGGTTTCAGGGTCTCACAGACGCACCCTCGGTTCTGTATGGAGCACTGCGGTTTGGGAATGCAAGAATTATGAGAGCATTCCAAATCACACATCAGCCTGTCAGAAGAAAAGACAAGAAGGAAGCAAAAAGAAGGAGAAAAGGCACACCCACTACAGACACGGGAAGGAGAAATAGCCCTACCCCAGAATGGCAGGCACTGAGGAAAAGGGAGGGGGCGAGTCTGGGCCACAGGCAGAGATGAAGGGGCTCCCTCACACAGCACCGCAACCCCAAAAAGCAAAGGGGCCTCCCACTGCCCCAGAGACTCACTGCCTCTGTTTACTTCCACGTTTCCTGTCGGGGGATGTTCCTCACCATGAAATTAACAGGACAAACTGAATGGCGACAAACACAAGCAGTGCTGATGAGCATGTTTGGGGAAAAAAGGAAGGAGGCACTCGGGTCTGTGTAATCCGGTGAGCTGAGACTCCGGCAGATGGCCCTTTCTGTTCACACTGAATCCTGAATTAAGCCCTGACATCCCTGAATGTAAGCCCCGCACGAATGCAAGCACTCCTCCTAATTATTGTAGAGGAATCAACACAAGTAATCTCCATTTTAGCATAACACATAGTGCCTGCAGTTATGTGCTTTGCTGTTACACTGCAATAAGGCACCAAGGAGTGAAATGGCAAAACTCCTTTCTGCACTCCTTTCTTTGACAAACATACACACACACACACACATACACACACACACACCTGCATGCCCCCACACACATAGACGCATGCTCACACACACACATACGCTCACACACACACATATATATGCACATGCTCACACACAATCTCTCTCTCACACACACCCACAGACACACACCCACAGACAGACAGACAGACAGACACAGACACAGACACACACACACACACACACACAGACAGACAGACAGACAGACACACACACACACACACACACACACACACACACACACACACACTCTCTCTCTCAAACACATGCGTACAGATGCGAGTGCAGATTTTCACAAAAGAGGTTAAGAGATACACCAAAGGAGATCTAAAATGTATGACCTGAGGATTTAAAATTTAACATTCAGGTAATTAATGCAGCTGATAGAGGTAGTCTGAGCAGGCAGTCTCTAACATTAATTTAGTGCAATATCTGATTATATGACTAAAAGCATAAGGTAGAGAAAGTAATGGAAACACTAAACAATATATGAATATTTATTAACTAATAATGGGCTGGGCACCCTTTGCCTTCAGAACAGTTTGAATGCTGTTATTCAAGTTTTGAACAGCTTCTTTTGGGATGTTAGACCATTCCAGAATTTCCCATAAAGGTTCAAAGATATTTAGATATGATGGTTGGGGAGGCCATGGAAGGTGTTTGACTTCATCCTAGTGATCATGAAATCACCCTTGAATCCCTTTAGCAGTGTGTATGAATGGGGTATCCTGGAATATGAGAACATCTCAAGAAAACAATGTTTGCACCACAGCTTGCACCTGGCTGCCCAAAATGGATTCATATTCCAGAATTTCAACATGCAGAGCTTTAATAAGACCCAATGACTCTCACGAGGCGGCTGCCCATACCATAACAGATCAATCAACATGTTTAACAGTTGGGAACAGAATGTGGGTCGGCTGCTCCAAGAAGGCCAGCTCATCACACCAGGTTATGCACTGTTTGCCTTGGTTATGGACACAAGCCGTTTCCAAATAGCAGCCTTACCCAAATATCTATTATCGGCTTTACGAAGCTCATCGGCACCGGGTCACAGGGGTGTAGATTCAATTCTGTGTTCATTTGTGGGACTGGTGTTTTGTGGTTTTTAACAACTACTCTGTAAGTGTCTGCCTACCCCTGTCAGTAAGGTTTGAATAAGACCACTATTCCTTTTTGCTAATGCAGTTTTTATTCATTTTTTCCCTTGCATTTTCAGCACTGGTTCCCCTTGACTCATTAAATCATTTTGGGGATTCGGGGACCAGCTATTTGACCTCTTTCAAAATCTGTTAGGTCTCTCACGTCTCTTAAGAGCCTCACATATTAAAGTGCTGATGTGAGAAAATATAGTTTATAGCAGAAACATATTGGTAATTAGTCTGTAGATGTGTGTAGAATCCTCTTTCAGGATCTGATTTAGTTACTTAAAATTTTGAGTCCTTTTTCGTGAGGCACTTCCACTATTTCTGTCTATGCTGTGTTATAAGTCACTGAGTTTCTATTTTAAGGACTAAATTTGGTGGTACATTGCTGTATTTGCATTTTAAATAATTGGTGAATGACTTCATTTCTTTTGTTTGAGGGGGACAGTCATGTTTTAGTTAGGGAACATCACGCCTCACATTGGGTACACATAAAAATCATTTTAGAGACAGGGCACTGTGATTGACAATATCATTTAAATGTTTTAACTAATACTCATTGGGCGGCAGTGTAGCATAGTGGTTAAGGAGCAGGACTCGTGACCGAAAGGCTGCTGGTTCGATTCCCTGCTGGGGCACTGCTGCTGTACCCTTGGGCAAGGTACTTAACCCACAATTGCCTCAGTAAAATATCCAGCTGTATAAATGGATAACATTGTAAGTTGCTCTGGATAAGAGCGTCTGCTAAATGCCAATAATGTAATGCTTAGCTTCGTACTAAATTGTGTGTGTGTTTTAACATCCATTTGCAGTCTCACCCCACTTTAGAAGAACTGTACACTCTACAAAATCTGTCCCTTTGCCTCAAATGAAGGCACAATCTAAAAAACTGATTCTACAATTGGCAGGATGAGACCGGGGAAGAGGGACATGCATGTATTCACACAGAAAGCAGCTCCAAAGCAGCACACTGTTCATATAGCCAGGTCTCCTCCGCCATTGTGGATGTGCCTTTGCAAGCAATCAGCGTTTTCAAACCGCATTACCCTACCTCTCCACTTTATCAAAAAAAAAAATTCCAGAGGTCGTAATACAAGCCAATAAATATATAAATATAAATACAGATACACACATGCATAAGAGGCAATCTCGTTGCAGTTTCATTTCCACACCACTATTACAGACTTCATTCATTCATATCCCAGTGCCAATATTTACTATGCAGATAGCCGCAACACTGCTATCCCATAACGTGCTGCTGTAGCAGCAGTCGGAGATAAGCAGGGCCCCACCTTGGCACGCCAGGGATGATGGGGTGGGGGTGGGGCGGGGGCGGGGCGGGGGCGGGGGGGCTCAGGTGGCTGAAAAGCCTCTTCAGCAGCTCAGGGCTGGAATCCTGGAATCCGGATGTGAACGAGGTCAGTGGAAAGGGAGACAAAATGGAACAGAAGTACCACTGCTGCAACAGTATTACAATAACAGTGACGATAATAATAATAATAATAATAATAATAATAATAATAATAAATTTACATTACATTTATTCATTTGGTAGGCGCTGTAACGGAGTGCATGTCCATTCCATGGACCTTTTTAAAATGAACAAGATTATCCTGGACAAACTTACACAGACTCCCAAGTTGGAGGAAAAGACAATTTAATAAGACCTTTTTCACCCACTCCTTTGTCTGCCTCCTCCCAAATGCACCCACACCATGGACTCTACAAACAAACAAGGAAACAGGCTTAAATATCTTAACATGCAGGGTGGCCAACTGGATGTTTAAGAATTTCTAAATCGTGAACAGTTTTGTCAATATGCACCTTTTAACAGCTAAAGTAAATTAAATGTTTGTGGTCTGGAGGAACATAGCTTACCTGTTCATTCAGTGGCACCAGCAGGACAGATTCCATCAGCCAAAGGACCCCAGTGCTGGGGGCTGATGGGATTTGTAGTGCTGTAATGTGGGAGGGCACCGGCAAATGGGGCTGAACAACGTGGACTGTGACTGTGGGAGGAGTTTCCTGTGTTTGCTTTTAAATCTTTTATAACTGATTTGTATTATGTTTGAAAGAGGCAAAATACACATGAAACATTTTAAATATGGTAGAGAGCTGGCTGTATGTCAGCAACTATTGGTTTATTGCATTTGTGCAGTAAATTGATTTATCGAATGCTTCTTAGTTTATTCTAAAGTGGCTGACTTCCTTTATAAGAAGCAGCATTTTGTCAATAGGGGGAGAGCCGGCTAAGAGTGCATTGGTGTCTAGAGCAGCTGTATAAGTGAAGTATTCTCTTTTTGTGTTTGAGTATTATTATTATCATCATCATCAGAACAGGATGAAATTTCCCCAGAGCTGAGGGTGGATGTGTGACTGGCATTTTGGGCTGCAGATTCTGTGTGGTGATATTTAGCCTGAACACAATTTAAAGCACATTTTTCACAGCTCAGCCCTCTCTTTCACTGACTGACTGGTCTGTGAAGACGCCAGCTCTCCTCGCTTTCCCCAGCAGAGTCTCTGTGAGTCAGCGCGCAGGGACACGGGCCCGCTGTGACAGGATGTGACATCACCGTCCCCACGGTAATCCTTCCTACCCACCGATCCGCCCAGGTCCTCACCGGGAGACCAGGAGGTGTGAGGAGGGCAATTTACACCAGCGGGTGTGGCCCCTCCCTCCCCCCAACACACCCCCCCGCCGCTAACTGCCTCAGCATGCTGCCCAGCTGTGCCGCACAAAAGGGGCGTGACCCCATGATGTCACATCCTGAGGTCATGAGCCCGATTACTGTCATTATCTATTTTATTTATTTATCTTTTGGGCAACATGCAGGCAGGATCACAGGCACGGAGTGGATGATTTAGTCAGTTTATGTTACTGTTTAAACAGTAACGTCAGAAAGCCTCACCTCCCAGGCAGGAGTTTTGTTTCAGCGTTTTTGTCATGAGCACTGCCAGCAGAACCAGCAGCACTGGTAGTAATCTCTCCCACACTCAGTCATACGTGCCGAGAATCCTGCTCTCCCGACATCACCCCCAGCAATCCAACATTCCAGGAGGCACACAGAGGGCTCTGTACAGACTCCTGCACTGAGCAGACCCTGAAAAAAACACTGCGTTCATCTGGCAGGAGCCCAGACACACGGGGCCGGCATCGGCCCCTAACGCGGGCCGCAGTGGTAGCTGTATGAACCCCAGAATGCACTGCAGTCCCAAACCACCACTCCCTGAAGAAAAACTGATCTCTGATCAGCACTCAGCAGCTGAACACATCTGTGGCCTCCCCATGATTCCCACTCCCTGACCCCAGGTCAGCACTGCTGACAGGAATGAGGGTGCTTCTTTCCTGCTTTGTTCTCTACTCTGAGATTGTGGTTTCAGCGCCTTGTTTCAAATCACTTTGTTTTCCCAATTCTTAAATCGCATCTTTAAAATTTAAACAGCCTCGAAAAATCACATTAAATGGAATTCATTTAAAATTCTACTGTTTACCATTGTTTAAATGTATTTATGCATTACTCCCGAGGAAATGCGCAATTCAAAAGCCGCTGAATGCAATCCGAGTCCAATCAGAACTAAACCAAACTTCATTATATGCATTTTAGCTGGCACAATTAAACTCGGCAATGTGACCTATTTCAGCAGAACGCCTTGTTTGTTTGTGCACTTCACTTAAGCACTTCCAAGACAGACACAAAACCTTGCGTTTTCAAACATTTTCATTTTCGACAAATTCAAGTTCGCCTACCTCACCCGACGTACTGCTACCTGTCCGCATTCAGGTAACACCTGGCTGCTTTGCACGAGTCCGGCTGCGCCTTGGCGCGGAGTTGTGACGCTGTCAGCACTGACTCCATTTAGTCGTGCCGTGTTATTTGTGCATCCCACGGTATACTCTGTGCATCTACACTATACATTCCTGGTTATATGAGCGTACTTTAGTGTTAATTAATTAGCGCTGGAGAGTGCTCCTTTTCCACTGTGGATTTAGGACTGTAGAACTTAGGGTGAGTGCCGATTGGCTTGAATAAATTATATATTCAGTGTGTGTAATCAATGTCTGCCACCGCACCAAAAACATATGTGCAAAACGGGTTGACTTTTTTTCTTTAGAATCAATAAGAAAAAAATCTTTTTCATATATCGCTTCAGTCCTGTTTTGATCTTTTAAGACATGATATTATATATTCAGTTATTATTATGTATTAATCATGTGCCTCGCGTGGGTTTTCCAGTTCCTCCAAACCGATTCATATTTAGCAACGCAATGAATGCAGACCATCTGTTTTAATTTATTTTTATTGTAAAGCTATAAGGAAGGAGTAATTACAGGGGACTCTCTTTGATTTGCCCAGCAAAAATAAAAGACCACAATTATTTTTTCTTTTTTTTTCTTCTTTTTCTCAACATGCGAATACTGATCAGAACAGAAATGGAACAAGTGAAAATAAGACCAACGACCCATTTTCGTTGAAGCTCACTGTTTGCAATAAACATAAAAATCCAATAAAATAAAAAAAGATAAACCCTTAAAAGAGACTAGAAGCCAGTGGATAACTACAGTGAACGCATTGGACAGCCGCATTCACACCGACGGCAAACTCACGCAGTCACACCCTATCAACCCCTATCTTAAAAATATTTTACAATTTTTCGTTTGCCATTGGATTTCGTCATAAGTTTTAAAAAGCTACACTTGCATGTACATAAAACTGTACTGAAAACAAGGCATCACTAGCATGTTTCCTATATAAATATAACCAACATTTAGGCTACAAACTTGTACTTCCTGCAAAGACAAACGTTCATGGCGGCTGTTCGTTTTTCTTTTGCTTTGCTTTTCTGTCCCTCACTGTTGGTGAAACACGGTAACCGATGGTTGTTAACCACAGATGGCATTATAAGGATGTCATGTGTTCCTCGGCATTCTGTTTGATCTCAGGAGGCAGGAATCATTTTGGAACCATGGTTACCCTGTTCTGGAACCCGATTAACCTGCATGGCACGGTGTCCTTTGTCTTTTCCTGCCCTGCGTCATGATTGACAGTTTGAAATAAACCCACCACTGCACGCTCCTGTGCCGAGGTTGTTGTGAGAATGCTGCCGAAAATATTAACATAACTCATAAAAGTGTGAATGTCAGGTCCTGTATTAAACTGCTTCAGTGCAAATTCGGTTTAATAATAAGCCGTTCAACAATGTTTACATATATTTGCAACTACCATTATCTAGAAATTATGGGAAAAATAGCTCATATTTGTATTTATTTCTTTGAACACCAACAATGAGAAAAAGAAAAGCAAGTACAGAAACAGACACCCCTGAATGAACACGTTTTATCATTTACAAACCCCAGTCCAAGACCTCTGGTAAAAAATAGCAATGAACATTTACATTTATATGTTTATAACAGTGTTTTTACTATTAATAAAACAACAACAACAACAAAAAATGTATATATTTATAAAATTGGCTTTTTTCATGCTGTTCTAAGACTTAGACTTGTTACTTCATCTGAATTAGCCTCCTAGACTGTGACCCCCCATTTGTACGACTTGCTGAACTGAGACACACCGCATGCTTCCTGCTAAACTGTCCGCTCGGCATCTCCTGTTACTTCATATGGATGCTTTTTTCAAGCAGTGCCCTGTATCTGCTTCCTGCTAAACGGTGTCCTGTTCGCACTTCCTGACAGGGGGTCATGCGGGACAGGACTGCGATTGGCTGGTTTGAAGGGCAGGTACACCCTGTCCATCCACGGCACCCAGTGTGTTTTGCTTGAATGTGACTGCATGAAAACCACAGCCCAGATTGTGCTCTTTATCCCGATGCACAATCGAGACGTCAGCGTCAGAATCAAATCTGCTCCTTGCAGGATCACTGCAGTATCATATCTGCAGAGTAGAGTGAAATTCAGCCTTTGTTTGTACACACCTTCCATCTCATTCTCCAATACACACGGGGGAAGGCTTCTCATATAATCATTCGATTCCTAATGGATAGTGGCCTATGAATAGCAGAAGTGGCTAGGCATTAAAGGCCAGCGGTGTTTGTGCCTGTGGGAGGGGGGCTTTTCCCTGTTTAGTGGAACTCAGCCCTCTGCCTTTGTTAGTATTCCCCACAGCAAATGCATGGCAATCGGATTATCTGCTGAAGATCAAGCCAATTTAATCACTCCTGTTTGCTGTCTCACTTGAACTGTTTCACACCCCGAGCACCAGGGAGATAACAGAATAAACATATATGGGGATAACAAGCGCGGGACAATACCCTTGTCATGCACGTTGTCATTTCTCAGTGAGAGTCTCTCCTGCCATTTTCCATTGGCTCCCAGAGCCCGGCTTAAGCTGATTTGTCAGGGGCGCCGCCACCATGAAAATACACATGCTTCTTTACAAATGGCGAAAACAAACAAACCCACCAAAGAAATACAATTACTGTGTGAAAATTGCTTTGCTCCAAAATCAACAGGACGCCATTACAGTGGGCCTCTCGCTGAGATTTCACGGGCGGTATCTCTGACGGCACCTCGCCGGGGAGCGGTGCGAGGTGCTTTCTCTGGGACACCACGGTCTGAGCATGTCCACACATCTGGGACGCCGGCTTATCACTGCGACCCACAATGCCTTGCAATAATGTCTTACAGTAATGTGCGCGTGGAGGATGCCGCAGAAAAGGGGTTTGCATGAGTGGCTACTTGACTCAAGTTAACATGGAAAATATTACATTTTCCACCCACCCCCATCCTAAATCCAGACACACACACACGCACGCACGCACTCACACACACACCTCCTCGTCACGCAGTCTGACCCTTCTGTGTTGGGTCCTTTGCAGACGTGTGCCACTGTTTCAGAGGCCCTGCGAGGTGCTGCTTTTTTTCAGAGAGGTACCGTGAGGCTCTGGGGATAAACTGCCCGCTCAGAGCTTCCAGGCTGATGCTCTCAGCCCCGCCCACAAACCCAGCCAGCATGCTCTCACGGCCTGCACTCATTTAATTTCGGTGGGGGTGGAGGGGGGTTAAATGGAGGCGACCGCACTTCCCCTGAATCATTTATTGTCTCTTTCGCTCTCCTCCGTCCCCAGTTTGCAGCTGGAAGCACTTCCCGTGGCTTTGCGAGGGTTTATCAGCTGTGTCAACGCTGGAGATGGGGCTGGGTGCGCACTCGTCTGGCCTCCCCGTACAGATAAGCGATTTAGGGGGAAGCCTGGGGTTTCTGAGAGGGAGAGCCGAGACCCTGTCAATATGAGCAATGGCTTGTTTGCTTTGCTGTAGCACTACAGTGGATTACTGAAGGAACCGCTGTGTTTGATCTCTCCATCAGCATGGGATGATCCTCGAGTTCATTAAAACACGCTGAGAAGCAAATAGAAGGAGAAGCCGATGGAGGTGAACATTTCACTGTAAAAGGAGAGTTATATCAGGTGATGACAGGTGTGGCATCAACACACCCCTGATACAGGCAGCTTTAAAAACACCTCTCAGATAAGGCTAATTAGTGATGCATTTTTAGCTATTGTCATTTATCTGGGGAAATTTACATATCTCACATTTTAGATATTTTCCATTTTAATATTTTTTCACTGCAATTCCACCTCAGAATCTAAACAGCAATATTTGGGTTATGGGTCTTGCTTTCTACTCACACCTTTTTGGGCAAAGGAAGATGGGTAGTGACTCGTGTCTTGAAGTTGTATGAATTTATGTAAATAAACATCAATGCAGTCCCTGGTGGAGTGTCAGCATCAGTGACTTGACAATGCAAGACCCCATTCCGTTCCGTGTGTGTGTCTCTGCGCGAGGTGTGTCTCTGGTGGTTGAAATACATGCCTGCTGGTTGCACAGTCGCGCCGCTAACGGCTATAATGTGACCCCTCCCACCCTGCCACTGACCGCTGGACATGAGGAGAGAGGACAGGCGGTTCCTTTCCTGGAATGGAATCTCGTCGTGTCCCGTAGAGAATTGAGACTCACGGGCGAGCTCCACTGAAATGGACTCAGCTTAAATGCAATTACAATGGATTATGTTTTATTTGCCATATTTTATCATGGCCATTAAATGGCTTTGAAAATAGAAGAATGTCCCTTTTTTATCTCCCTGGCTGGACATTTAATTGGCTTATTGTAATTAATGGTCGTCATAGCGAACATAGGACTTGTAGATTTAAATTAATTTTTTTTTGACCACACATAACTGAATTTCCAATATCCAAATTAATGCGTCCTGTGCCTCTTACAGTATGGATACAGTCAATGCAGTGCACGTCTCTCTATGAAGAAATGTGTTGGGGTGAGCAGCCATGCCCTGCACACTGTGAAGCACACTCTGTGGCAGAAAGGAGAGGCCGGGCCTGAAGCATCGTGCCAAGCACTGGAACAGATACACGCTGCCCCTCTCACGCTGCTGTGCTGTGTTGCTTTGATTTTGTTTTCTGATAGCTCAAGCCAACTCAAACCCAAATCTCACGCTCTCCCCCCGGAGCCTCCCCCCAAAAATGAACTGATTAAATAAACAAGGCTGAAACAACACGCTTATGAACTTTCGTCAGCTAAATAATCAATAAAAGGGCATTAGGAATGCATGAGGACAAACAGGCGCTAACGCTAATGGGCTCGCTGTGAAACACGGCCGGCTGGGCAGGACCTCCCCGGAGTTAAACGGCGAGAGCTTCGCCCGCGTTGGTTCCTCAGCGGCGGTGACCACGGAAGCATGCGTGTGTACACTGCATCACCCTCCTCTCCGGGCCGTGCATGCGTATGTGTGGAGCTCTGACAGCAACGTGGTAGATAGGCTATTTTCTCCAGCTTTCATTAATCCCATTACTGCTGACACGTTTCGCCACAGGTGAAATTCCATTACTGTCACCAGCTATTAATATAACGCTCAAAATTAACTTAAAACCGCAAACCCCTTCCCGTTTTAGATGTGAAATTATCACCATTAATGAAAAGACCCTCCAGGCGTAATTAGAGCAATATCTCTGCACCCTGTCTGTCGCGTGAAGCGTGGCGCATGTTCTCCCTACCGGACCCCGTCGCCCACACAGAGGAGTCCACTGGGAGCTGTGGGCCATCAGCACCTGCCCCCAAACCTGTCCTACCCCTGTCCTAACGGAGAACCCCATCACACACGTTTTTCTGATCAAGGCGTTTGCTTGCAGAGCGGGGTGGGTGACACTTTCAGAAATCAGAGGAAATGAAGATGCACACATGCGCACGGAAACAAGTGGCTCTCAGTCTTTACGTCACAAACATGAAGACGTCTGTCCACCCCTCCCTCCTGTCCACGGTCAGTCTGTGCCACTCGGACCTTTCCAGGTCGGATGAGTCCCATGTTCGGACCACTTGGTGGAGACGGACTGCGTTTACACCGCTCGGGGTCAGCACGTCGGGACAGTTCAGAGTTGACCGAGTCCTGTGTTCAGACCAGTCAGTGTCAACTGACCTCTGAGGTCGACCGGGGCCTCTGATCGGACCACTCGGTGTCCTGCGATGACCCTTTGGACCGTTAACATTCTGCGGCGGGAATCCAGGGGGGTGTGGCACTGTTCAGCAGGCGTGGCCGTGGTCTCCTTATGTGGGGGGCGGGGCCTCACCCCGAGGCTGTGGTGTCCCCTGTGGAGACGTGAGGGGGAAGTCATCATGTGTGGGGGTGTGGCCTCTCACCTGGGGGGGCGTGGTCTGCTGTGCGAGGTACCAGAGAGAGTGAGGAGATGGTAGAGGGCATGAAACTCTCCTCAGCACAGACATTTCACACAGTTTGTAGTCGCGGGTCTTCCCTCAGCGTTTTTGTATTGATTGTTTGTCTGACTCCCCTGTCCAAGTGCAGGGTAAAGATGGGAGGAGAGCTTGTTCCCCTCCTTCCACACACCATGTGACAAAAAAGCGGCCATCCGAGTGTCCGTCCCCTCCCTCCTGTGGTCAGGTGAAACTTTCCCCCTTCACCGCGGGGAAACAGCACTCTGCTACTGCACGTCCCACATCGCTGTAAAGCATCAACAACAACAAAAAAAGAGTTCTGAAGCTCATAACAGCAGACGGAATGAGGTGCCAGAGTCCTCCCGTGTATTTACAGTACTGTACAGTAAGAAAGACCTCTCAGGAGTGTTGGTGTCTGACGTCTGGGCCGTGCACTGCTGTGTAGAAGCCCTGCTGTTGGACGGAGTCGATGTGTTGATGCGTTCTGTCTCTTGTTGGACCTCAGTTTCAGCACAGTGGTACTGAGCTCACCTTTGGAACTGACAGGAACTGACCTCATCAATAGCTCTCACACCAAAAACAAAGCAGGAAAATCAACAGTAACGTCCTTTTATATGTATATATATCCTTCATGATTGTTTTCAGTTTTATTTTAATGACATTGCCCTCCTTTTTTTAAAAAAGGAAACAAAGAAATGCATATGAAAAAAACCGTAAATAGTAATTTGATTAAATCTTCACAAAGTTCAAATGAAACCGTTGTTTACATTCCTTCGGTTTGCGGTTTCATTTTGGTTTCATTTTTTTTTTTTGATGGTTTTCTTTGTTTTTTATTAATTTAAATTTCACTAATCTTTTTTTATTTCTTTTTTTTTTGGATTCTAAAGCCTTATCTGTCATGGTTAGAAAAACAGAGATGTGTGCGCTGGTGTCACCTCTCTGACAGCACAGCGAACAGGCACAGGGGAGGGGGGGGGGGGGCGGCGGGCGGGGTCCTTCACAGGTAGATTTCTCTCTTGGACGCCTGGCTGGGGGGCGTGGTGGCGGGCGGGAAATCGGCGGCCTGGTTCAGGGGGATCTCCTCCAGGGGGCAGTCTTTGCCGGGCTCGTGGCTGCCCCCGCTGGAGTAGGCACTGTAGGGGGGTAGGAAGCGGATGTTGGCCATCTTGCCGCGCTCCTCCACCACCTTGGGGCTGCCCCCGCTCAGGGCCTCCTGGCCCTCTCTCTCCTGGTAAGGCACAAAGGTGGAGAGCTTGGGAGCGTTCTTGGTCTTGCGGTTGGGCGAGGGCTGGCCGGGCATCCAGCAGGCGTCCGAGTGGCCATACTCGGTGCATTCTCGCGTGCAGTTTCCGGTCATGGCCACGTCGGGGAGGGGTCTGAGATCTGCAGAAACACCGGAGGGAGAGAAAGAGAGAGAGAGCCGTGTGAGGGCGTGTGACACAACAGTGCCTTTCAGTGCTGCCACAGGCTGTTCCTAAGCACTTTCTATGTGGATCTTTAAAAAAATCTTTTTATTAAAATCTGTAATGGTGTAACCTGGCTTTCTCTCCCTTCCTGTCGGACGTGTGTCACTCTTTTCTGGGACCCTGCATCCCAGTGAAATATCGAGGATAATTAAAGAGCAAAGTGGGGAGAGCGGAGGGGGGGCAATAAAGCAACACCATCTCTGAGCCTGAGGAGCAGCCTGTAATGGACCCCAATGAGAGACAATCAGAGGTGAGGCATTCGCCCACGGGATTTCTGCCCTCTTTCAGTGAGAGTGTGAGAGTGTGTGAGTGTGTGTGTGTGCGTGTGTGTGGAGTGGGGGAATTGGGAAGGTCTTTTTGCCTTAGGGATGCAGTAGTGTATGACTACAACACCGACCCATGAAAAACCATCTGCTCTTTTTCTTCGCACAGGTTCGGCTGCAGTGATTCGGACAGCTTCCTTCACCTGGCACATTCACATCCATCTCTCAGACTCACAGCAACATGAAATACATTCACCACGGTGCTGCTAAGACGCCAACGTCTCTGCCCTGCGGTCGAACAGAGCCCTTTCAGCATCCGCCGCAATGGTCACAAGCCAAACTCAAAATCTTTTTTTTTTCTGCAAGTTTTAAAGATTAAAAAATAGTTTCTGGTGAGGAACAAAGAAACGCAGTTTGTGGATAAATGCAGGCGAAAGTTAATTGCGGTGAGAGAAACAATTTTGCACCACTTACTCAAAACAACCAGTGTAATTAATGGTAACCTATTGTGCAGGCCGCTGCTGCCATCTCTTAATGAAAAGCACACTTATTGTAAGCGTCTGGGAGTCTGTGGAAGGCAGTATTCAGCACCATTGTGCTGGCAGAAACTAACCTTTCCTCTCCGGCTGGCTTTAGACTGTTGTGTGATGCTGTGGGGAAAAAAAAAAAAAAACACACCATTGGGGAATTCTTTATTTCCCCAAATGCCTCAGCTTCATGCATAATGAAATTCATTAAGCACGGGGGATGCCTTTGTCTTTTGGCAAACGTTCCATTATCTGCATTTAAAGAACAATGGCTGTGCATTTATGGAGATTATCATATTGTCATATATATATAGAACGTGTGGGCGAGGGCTGGATTGGTCCCGGGCTGTGTGCTGCTTCTGAGAGGTGGAATCTCTCTGAGCAGAAAAGACTTGTCTCCTTCGCTGCAGACACCCCGGCACAGGGTACCCGCTCCACGGAGCCGTTCCACTGATCACAGACACACGGAAGGTACAAGGCCAGGCTGGCGCTCATCAGACGGCGGAATTAATTGGCCCTCGTTTGCGCCGGTGATAACTGGCCACCTCACTTCCAGGAGAGGTGAGGCTGAATCTGCGAGCATCGCCATACCAACGCCTGACAGGTGGAGGTCAGCCACAGCACCCCCACCCACCCCCCAAGGCCCGGGACAACCGCCCAGCACCACTGACCCCAGCGTTACTGCCTGTTACACTCCCTTTGCCAGCCAGACAGACTCGCATAGCTCACAACTCATACATGTAATGCCAATGCCTAAGGGTGCAACAGCAGCGGCCCACATGGGAATCAAACCAGGTTATGAGCCCTGCTCCTTACCGCTACACCACACTGCTGCCCTGCTCCTTACCGCTACACCATACTGCTGCCTGTCACTTAGCCCCGCCCACTGCCCTAAGCACACAGCCTCTTACCCTGAGCACAAGATAACTGGATGTCAAATACACACAAAACACACACACACACACACACACACACACACACACACACACACACACACACACACACACACACACACACACACAAATTCAAACATACACTCACAAACACAAAAGTGTACACAAATACAGCCATGACCACAAAAGCACACACACACACACACACACACACACACACACAAAAGCACACACATACACATGCCCACACACACACAGGCTGCATGCAGAGGAAGCCGGTATGAGCATCTCTGTGGCGACAGTGGGCCAGCGCGAGCAGTCACTCTGAGAGGGCTAATTGCGGCTTTTGCCTGGGGACTTTATCAGACCTGTCATCTGTATTAATGACATCATGCTGATCACCATGACGATGAGATACTCATTCCCGTGGAGTCGTCGTGACGACTGCAGTGAGGGTGGGGGGCACTTCGACTAAGAGCAAAGACGCATGCACACCGTCACGCACCCACACGCGCACACACAGCACACAGCTACACACTGCGTTTGCAGAGGGCCCCGTGTGTTTCTGCCTCATGTAGAAGGATATGTGCCCTTTCCCATCCTTGAAGACCGGCCTTCTGTGTAGGGTTAAAGAATAACAGTGTCCATCAATACAGCACAAACACCCCCTTCCCAGACGGCGCTGGGGTTAAGGATCCGCGGCTGGATGTCCTGTTTCATCAGGGTGAGAGTCCCCGGCACCCTGCACAGTCCCTGCAGAGCAGTTCTCCTCTCTCCTCCTCCACCTCCACCTCCACTCCCAGCATGCACACGCGCCTGTTTTCCTCTTAGCAAAAGATGCTGAGGGAGGCCTCCGCGACCATGGCGACCGGCCACCCCGCCCCTCTCATCGCCGCGCCGAGCCTAAACTCCAATTACGGCCGGTCCTGGGAGCCGGGCGGCGCCGGCGGTGTGTGTGATGGCAGGCCGGCGCTGGTGGGGCCCTCTCTGCAGAGAGCGCGGAGATGAGAGAGGAGTCAGGTGTGCGGAGAAGGAACTCCGTGTTCAAGGTTAGCTTATTAGACTGAAGAGGCTTTTTAAGTGGCTGGGACTGCTGCTCTTTATTTAACAACCTTATCTCCACTTTCGAGTTGCAGTTAACCTCAGGGGTTCGCTGGAGATGGAAGGTAGCAGAGGAACGGGCGCCTGGCTTTTCTATTTTACCCTCCGTCGTCGTCTTCTTTTTTTAAAGCTAATTAGATTTCTGCAGGCCTTGCTAGGGAAGATGTCAGAGTAATAAAATGGAAATAATTTCAAGATTGGTATCTGACATTTCCTGCTGTCGTCTCATGTAGGGAAGGAGAGTATCAGAGCTTTTCCTCTCCTTCCCTCTCTGTGCTGCTTGGCCAACACACTCCTTTTATTCCTCCTCTCTTTTGTCCCGCAGGCGGTAAAATGAGTCATATGTACAAAGGAATCCAATTTTTAAAAACTCTTTTTAAAAACTATGTTACTACATTTAATTGCGCTGCGGTTCAAATGTGTGCTCTGTTGTTTAAACAGGGGAGGAGGAGGTAGCGTTTAGCTGAGTTTAGACTGATCTGCCAGAAATTATGAAACCATTCCCTGTTTTGTTTGTTTGTTTATTTTTATTTATTAAAGTATTCGGTCCACGTCAGCACGGATGCGCTGGTGCTATCTCTGCTGCTCACGAGCCAATCGCCATGTGTAACTGCGCTCTTTTCCACATCAAAGCCCAGTGTGGATGGACAGGAGTGGATTTCCCTCTGCGCAGTTTGCAGGAGGGAGGACTGATTCATTTCACAGCATGGTGCTGCATTACCTGCCATTGTCCGTCCCAGCAGGGTAACAGTGTGGCTGTACCAGTGAATGTGGCACTCTACAATACAGACCCCCCATGACTGCATCCTGCCCCCTGCTGGTACACACCCTGCCCAACCTGGGCTTTATCCATATGGTACAGACCCCCTTACACACACACACACACACAACCCCCCGAATGCCTCTCCCTGTGTGACGCTGTGTTAGCTCAAAGCCTCTGTCCACGCTACTGAAGTACAGTGCGTTTCACAGGGCCTTCTGGGAAGTTTAATCCATGCAGGTCCTTAGGCTGGCGATAACGCTCCTGCCCAATTGATTTTCAGCCACCAGCTCTTAAACACCAAGGGAGCAGCCATCCGGGGCCTGAGGAACAGGTAGCTGTGGATGACAGGCATAGCAACCGAGGGGGGTTTGTCCCCTTGACAGTTCCCTGCACACCCCCAGCCAGGTCTCTCTCCAGTGAGTTGCAGCAGACAGGCAGAGTTTGACAGCGCCCCCACACCCCCCCACTCCTCCCCTCTCCCTGCCTGACCTCGTCTGCTTCTGTGAAAACCTTGCCGAGTCTAATTAAACTTTGGGCAGATTAGAACTTTGCCTTGTCAGTCTTTATTCATGCTTAAACAAGTTATTACTTTTTTGGAAATTAAATTAGCTGGCTATTAATTAATCGACACGCTACTCCGAAAGCAAGGGGAGAGGGGAGAATGGAGAGGGGAGAGAGAGGAGAGAAGAGAGTGGAGGACAAAGTGAAAAAGAAAAGAAGAGAAAAGGAGAGAGAGAAGAAACAGATGAATGTGGAGAAGGGAAAAGAGCTTTCAGGACCTGTCTGATAATGAATTTTGATGTTTGTTGAAATTTTTAATGCAGATGTTTAATAAAGAGGGTGTAGACAGGCTCATGTTTAATGTAAAATGGAGCTGGTGTAGACTGGTCTGTTTGGTGCTTTAGCCACATGTGTTTAAAGGTATGCTAATGAAGACGATTTGAAAAAGATTTTGAAAAAAATGAAATGGACTTATATAATTAATTATTATTTTTATTCTTATTTTTACTATTATTATTATTAAATACTAGGTGTGCATTACTGTCTGTGGACCGCTGTATGAGGGAGTGAGTTTCTGACCTGCAGTGAGAGAGTTCATCAATTTCAAAGGACTTCTCTCTGCACTGAGGTACTCTAGTGATAAGCTGCTGAATTTACAGGGGTGTTGTAACCACTAAAATTCAGTGTGAACAGTTGTATAGTGACCCAGTAACCCACTTTTAGCTGCATGCAGTCCAGATCGCTTTCTCGAAAATCAATAGCGATTTTCACCGCAACTTTCCACTGTTCTTAGTGCGATGGGGGTTGAGTGAGCGGGCACACCCATAGCAGAACTCCAGGAAAGGAGCGGTCCTTTTCAGCTTTTCTCTCCCAACACATAGCACAATACAACTAACTGAGCAGGAGTTACAGCTGGAGGAAAAAAAATGTGAGCCCCCTGCTGGCTGCAGCAGTGAAGTGCGCCTTTGCAGACCGAAGAGAGGCAGAGAGGGAAGCTGACCCTGGGGGAGAGAGGTCCTGCTCTAACGCTCAGCCTGCCCTCCAGAGCTCCATTAAACTCCACATGACAGAGAGACATCTGAGACACGCCGCCCTGTGTGTGCTGCTGGAGCTCCCATGTCATTTCCTGTTAAGAAGCCTCTGGTTGAGGTCTTTTCTGCGCCACCTCACCTCCTCTCCTGTCTGATCGCGGCTGGGATGCCTTTCCTCTGTTTCCTCACGGGAAATAAAATAAGTCTGAACTTACAGGTTTCGGCTGACGGGGCCTTCCTGGCCCTCCTTCATCAGCCCGTGACTGCTGTCCCCTCGCTGTCAGCCGGATACTGTGACAGCGCTACTGTGAAAGACTACTGCCGCAGAGATACTGTGACAGAGTGCTGTGAAAGATATACTGTGAAAGACTACTGCCACAGAGATGTTGTGACAGAGTGAAAGAGACACTGTGAAAGAGACACTGTGATAGCATGCTGTGAAAGAGATGCTACAGGCTATTGGGAAGGAGCTGGGAGAGAGAATGTGGAAAGTAGACTAGTGCTCCACTGAGTGATCCCTCTTCCTTCAGCCAGACCTCTGGATCAGAAGGGGAAGTGCCAGCCGAGACACCCAAACACACACACACACACACACCGAACACACGCACACACATCCATACACGCACAAAAAGCAACACACACACAGGCATGCATGCACACATGGATTCACAAATATACACCCATTCATGCACATAATCTCTCTCTCTCACACACACTCACACACACCACATTTACATATGCCAACTCACACCTACACATGCACACATAGCGTACACAAACACACACACCACACACACATGCAAACTCAGACCCACACACACATGCAAACTCACACCCACACACTCAAACAGACAACCTCATATCACTTAAAAGGTTTGTTAAATGAAGCCTGAAAAAAAAGAAAAAAAAGCAATTCTAGATTCCTGTTCCATCTCAGTGAATGCAACAGAAACAACTCCTCCTCATGGATATCAGAACATATGGCACAACGTCCAGATCGACAGCATATAAGCAAACAGGATATGAGTCTGCAGCCAAACAAAGATGTCCAGAGAAAGGGAAAGCCAGCTGTGCATCTATACCCTAGAAATACACACTTCAATTATTTAGCAAGGAAAGGGGGGGGGGCTGAGTGAGAGAAGAATCTTTTGGATTCCAATTAATCTTTCTAGTTTCCCCCTGGAACACAACACAGGAAAAATTCAATTCTGCAGCACAGGGAACAGATTCTCGGGCGTGGCTCTCCTTTGCTCCGTGTCACGTGCCCGTCTGCTTTTAGGGGCTCGGCAGAAATGGCAGCTGATTTGCAGACCCTCTCAATCTTTCATAAACACATCAAGCCGCTGTAATGTCATTAGAAAACACATTCGCTGGGAGGCCAAATCTATTTTCACGACACAGTCACGGCAGTGCCGTATCGCGCCACACGAAAAATCAATATTTGCTTTCGAAAGAGCTGATAATGGATCCTATGACACAACATTTCACTCTGCTGATAAGCCCTTTTTCTGCCACTCTGCAGAAAGGGGGGAAAAGCTACAGAGAAACAGAGGAAAGAGAATTAATGTACAAGAAAGTGCCCCACCACTGGGAAAATACTAAACCACCTGCACAGACAGACAAACACCTACACAGAGAGACAGCCAGAGAGACAGCCATCCACACAGTCAGAGAGACAGACAGACCAACACCCACACAGAGAGACAGACAGACAGACTGACACCTGCATGGAGAGACAGACAGACCAACACCCACACAGAGAGACAGACAAACAGACCGAAACCCACCCGCACAGACAGACAGACAGAAAGAGACAGACACTCACTCACACAGACAGAGAAAGACAGGCAGACAGACAGACAGGCAGGCAGATATCTGCACAGAAACACAAATGGACAAACAGACAGACACCCACACACAGGAACAGATATACAGGACTAAAGCAGCATACTGCAGTCTGTCAGTGGACTGAGAGATCTCTAAATTTGGAGACAGGGGAGCAGGAGGTTTTGTGTTCTCTGATTAAGTTCCCTGCTCGTGCAGGCTGCTGTCCTGTCCGCCAGGTTTGTGCAGTGCCAGCAGTTCTGTGCTACTGTAGCATATGTCCTACATCGCCAAGCCAAGGAGCAGCAGCACTTTTTCACAGCTAAATTATGAGCGTTAGCAGCCAGTTTGTCCACCTCCTGCTCTCTGATTACGCAGCCAGCCTGTGCCCCTCCATCCCCACCGCAGGGCCTCATAAACCCCGCGCTTTACACCGCTGGCTCCATTACAGCCCACAGACAGAACACGCCCTCACACACACCAGTCATTCCGGCAGGAGGGGGAGAGAGCTGGAGGTGCAGCCAGGCTAAACGGCAGGAGCGCTTGCGCTAGGTGATGCAGACGTGGAGGAGGGATCACTGGGCTGAGAGGTGTTTCATTAACGAGAAGGAGGATGCTCTACAAGCACAGAAAATCTTCCTCAGATGTCGATTCGTAGGTTGATTGTCCATACGTATTCTGAGTGCTCACACACCGGCTTTGTGATCTACAGCTAAACCAACTCTCTTGTTTTCGTTCACATGCTCCTGTGCTCAAACCCAACTCATTTTTAGACAGGTGATCTGCCTCTGTCTCCACTCATCCACAGCAGACAAAAACCCTTCCTGCAGCTGCACTGGACTTAATATAAATTGAATGTGACTTAATACAATAATGAATATGCATGGAAATACATTAGGGCAACCAGGGATGCTCGTGTTTCACATTCTAGAACAATGACTTCGCACCTGACTATTTATATTCTGTCCTGTCCTCTCTGCTTTACCATGAGCATTCAGTCAGTATCCCAGGAGGAGAGGAAAGGTCTCTCTTTAAATAAAATAATAAAACAGATATGCACTCAGCTGGGACACCTGCAGAGAAGGACAAGTGCATGTGATCTGCATTGCACATTCAATGGTGCTCAAAATAATATTAGATATTTGAAATATTCATCATTTTTTTCAGCCAGGAATATGTTACACAAACATGGGTCTTACCGCATTAAAATAAAATAAATTGAGATGAGGAGACAGAAGGAAGTACGCACACATTGTGTTGTGCGTTCAACACATTTCATTCAAAATGTCTTCTAAATACCATTATTCGTGTGCCAGGACAGAAGTGCATCACCCTCTCCAAAGAAACACATGAAACAGCACAGAGACATGGAGGATTTGGCAGGAGATGAACAGGAGAAGGAGCCGCCATTTCAGTCAGAAAGAGTTCAGTCTGTACTTTTCGTTCAACACAAAGCAGCACAAAACAGTGATTTGCTAATTGGGGAACATTAACTGTGAAGTACTTCCTTGCATGTTCTTTCAGCAGCACATGCATGTTTGTGCCAACATATGCCCTGCGCATCTGCATATACACACAGAGACATGCACACACAGACACGCACGCGCACACGGACGCACGGACGCACACTCGCACGAGCATGTGTCTCCTGTGCTGTGCACCTGCTTGACAGCCAGAGGCAAAGCTGAGTATTAATCTCTATAAACTTCATTCATGTTCTGGCCTCCTCCATGGGGTGGGCACTTTCTGTGCATGCCAAGGGGTGAGGTCACTCCGCTCTGTGAACAACCCCCAACCCCCCCACAAACCTCCCACAGGGTGTGTCAGAGAGAGAGAGAGAGAAAGAGAGGGGAGAGAGAGAGAGAGAGATGCTCCACATCCACGCCGCTGCCAAACTCAGACTCCTCGCTGCTCTGCAATCACAGTTTGTGAAACCCTGCCAATTCACAGGGTTTTAATGATGTTTCATACGGAGCACACCTTTACTCAGTCAACACAAACAGCCGCGCCCGTGCAGCGAGAGTGTGTGCAGCGAGAGTGTGTGCGAGAGCGCTGGGCTGGAGGCAGACCACAGCTGGGACTCCCGCTCCCAGTCACACACTGACTCATTCAGAATGCAAACCACAGGACCACCGAGCATATGCTGGAGACTGGCACTACAATGCGTGCGTGTCCTGGCACACAGCACCCCACACACACACACAGCACCCCACACACACACACACACACACACACACACGCACGCACACACACACGCACACACACACACACAAGCACGCACACACACACACACGTCTCACACACACACTCTACAGTCTCATACACACACACTACAGTCTCTCCCTCTTTCTGTCACACACACACACACACGTCTCACACACACACTACAGTCTCATACACTCTACAGTCTCATACACTCTACAGTCTCTCTTTCTCTCAGGCACACAGTGTAGTCTCACACTCTTTCACTCGTATCTTGTGAATGACACTGTATCATTCCTTCCACTAAATCAATATGCCTGTACTACAGCCAGAGAACTTGTAATGACAATCTTGAGCAATGTCACATGACACCTAGAGCCACAAGAAAGGAGTAAATCTAACAGGAAGGCACAGAGTGACACACACACACACACACACACACATACACACCCCTCCTGGCCCACTGGACCTGACCCGTTCTGGGCGGGTCGATGCCGGCCGTGTTATCAGCTAACAGCAGGGAAGTTTTGGCCACAGTGTGTTGGAGTGTGTTACGCTGTATCGGTGCGGTATCGACCCCGCTAGCCTGTCCTCCTCCTTCCTCTTCCTCCTGACCACCTGGCAGATCCCTCACCACCCAATATCGACGCCAAAGGGCTCAGCCAGAGGAGAGGAAACGGAGGAGTGAGGGAGACAGAGAGGAAGAGCTGAATAACTGTCTGTTACTGTGATCGCGAGTCTGAATATTCATTGTTCTACAAGCAGTCGCACTGTTGTAATTCTCTCCCGGCTTTGGAAGCTGTCAGGGAGGTTGCGGTTTAGCTGTATAATCAGTGAGTGCTGTGCTCTGTCACCTGTGCTCTGCTGTATGTCTCACCCATAAAGCATGCTGAAACGTACAGAGAGGAGGAGAGAGATGTCGCTTACGGAAACGATGTGCTTATTGTTCCATTTATCCTCCATTTGTAACCCTGCTATTACAGTTTTTACATATTGAACAATCATGCGAATAAAACAAGATTTGAATCTTGAGAGAGATCTGAATTTGAAAGGTGGGGGGTGAACTGAGCTTTATAAACACACATAGAGAGGAGATACAGCAGCAACACGACTGAACTATAATTCATTCCTGTCCAAGATTTTTGTTCATATCCATGATTTTCATTTGTTCAATTATTGTTTTGCATCATCCCATTTGTTTTTTGTTATTTCAATGAATGCAGTGGCAATGTGTAGGCTGGCCAATAAAGCCAACTGAACCGAACTGAACTGAAGCGCGCAGAAGAAGTGAGAGAAAGTACAGTACTACCTACATCTTCTAACATCTATTTAATTATTGCACAGTATGTATTTATTTCATTACTGTTATTTTTATAACTCTAATAACTCTATTACTGTATCTTTGTATACTCTGCATATATGTGTGGGAATTGCTGATTTGATTGAATGAGGTATTGTATTCGCAGTTGCCTTGGTACGTTTCTGTAATACTAATTGCTTTATTTCTCTTTGTGCTGTAATGCGCGCACACACACACACACACGTTTTTATTATTATGAGAAAAGGAACGAGCTCATATCTGGCTTGATCCAAGGAGTTGTAATGTGAAATGTGCCCCTGCCATATAAATATCAGTTAAGCCAGTACTGAGCATGGTCCCGGCTCTTTACACAACATTAACAGAGCACACGGTCATGACAGAATTGAATGTGTTCCTGACGGAATGCAATACAGTCATTATACACATGGCCAGAGCACTGTTCTGGTGACACGTTATGCTTTCCATTTGTCACTGTCAGCATTCGTGAAAATGGCACGAGAGAAAGAAACAAATCGAGCGATTGATCAAAGCAAAAAAACTGACAAAGTGAAAAAGAAAAAAAGAAAATAAACGTGATATTGCAATCCGTCTCTTTGGCACCTATCTGCCTCCCTGCAATAAGACGTTGGGTGAATGGCAGCCATGTTTCTACCTGACGCTAAATAACATGAGAGAAACAGACACGGGGACTAATGACAACGGAGGAAACACTGTAAGCCGGGAAAGGGGGGGGCATCATGGTTCTGGCAGGCACTGACCCACAACGCAAAAATACATTATACCTGAATAATTCCATCCATTTCCAGACAGTATTTCCTCAAAGCGGGCATTAGGTATTTCACCTGACACACAGAGGTGTGGGGAGGACAGACAGCACTGTTCTGTCTGTCATAGCCACCCCATCTCTCTCTTTCTCTCTCTCTCTCCCTACCTCTCTCTGTCTCCCCGTCTTCCTTCACCCCATCTCTCTCTCTCACTCTGTCTCTCTCTCTCTCTCTGTCTGTCTCCCTTTCTCTCACTCTGACTCTCTCTCTCTCTCTCTGCTTCTCTCTCTCTCTCCCTCCCTCTCTCTGTCTCCCCTTCTTCTCTCTCTCTCTCTCTCTGCCCCTTGTCCTCTCTCTCCTCCTCTCCCTCTGTGTAAGAGCTTCATTAGTCTCCTGTACTTAGCGGTGGTCTCTGGGGACCGTGGGTAACAGATAAACCACTCCATTACGGCCCCAGCAGAACAGCCCAAACACAGCACCGCACTCCTGCAGCCGTTAGTGCGGGTCAAACCCCACTCCTCCGTGCTAATGCTCAGACAACATCAGGGATTACTGTATAATTAGGATTATTCTTATCCTCCGTGTTCCCATTGTTCTCCCCCTCTCACACCGCCGTGGCTCTCACTCTCAGCGCTGTGGCCAATGCGTTGCCATGGCCACAGGGTGTCACTCACAGAGATCGCGGCTGACGGAGTGTCACTCACAGTGTCGCGACTGCGGGAGTTTCCCTCACAGTGTCGCGACTGACAGTGCACTCACAGAGATCGAGGCTGACGGAGTGTCACTCACAATGTCGCGACTGCAGGAGTTTCCCTCACAGTGTCGCGACTGACAGTGCACTCACAGAGGTCGAGGCTGACGGAGTGTCACTCAGTGTCGCGACTACAGAAGTTTCCCTCACAGTGTCGAGATCGAGGCTGACTGTCACAGAGGTCGCGGCTGCAGGAGTTTCAAGTGTCGCGACTGACAGTTTCCCTCACAGTGTCATGGCTGCTGTGCTCTGCTCTGTTGGCCTGTTTCCATCACACAGAGGTACTGTGACAGGTGACCCGCCCCCCAACCGCGCCCCACCCAGTGGGACTCACAGGGAGGCTGACCTGGGAACACACTCATCCCCAAACCCCACCGGCCCACTCCGGCTGCAGCCAGGACATCCTGCTTTTGGCTAAAAATACCGCAGTCTCCCTGGCGGCTGGCTGGTGCCTCTCTGTGTTTCCTCTATGGGAATGTGGTGCCTGTGCTATTCCCCCATCTACACACCCTGTGGAAATGTCTACAAACCTCTGAAGAAAAACAACAACAACAACAACAACAACAACAGCTAATCTCGCTGGTTTATGCTCGGCTGGCAAGAGAGGAAGACATGCTGTCACTCTCAGGTCTGTCCCACTCTGCGATGCCCATAACCTCTGTCCATTTCTGTCCAATGAAAAGCCAAATTAAAGCCTTTTTACACTTACATTTAAAGAAATGGGGGAGGTTTTGGTTCCTTGTCTGGTTCATAATTAAACCTGTCATTCACTGTGCTATGTGAAACGAAACGCCAACGGGGGCTGGTGACCCCACTTTCGCCAACTGGGTGCTTTGCAAACAAAACAAAATGAAAGAAAGACAGAAAGATGAGGAAAGAGGTCTCTCAGTTTACAACACTCTCCAACCCTCCTGGAAGAGGTGTCTCAAC
>CM032888.1:32661534-32686534 GCA_019176425.1 Megalops atlanticus
CGTGTTGCACTAAATGGAGCTGGTCAGAGCAGCTTCACCTAATGAGAGAGCAGACCGGAGACTGTTTAATCTCTCTCATTATGTACAGAGAAGCTTTTCAGTCCTGAACCATCACCTCTCTTCCTCAGCTCACCTGCTCCCACTTCTCCAAACCCCCCTTACAGACGACTAACGCCACACTTCACTTAGTCAGTCTGCCACAAACCCTCACTCACTCACTCGCTCTCTCTCTCACTCACCCGCTCGCTCACTCACTCACTCACTCTCTCACACGCTCACTCACTCTCTCACTCACTCACTGCCACCCTGTCTCCCTCTCTCCCTCCTTCCCTTTTTAACACTCTCACTCAGATTCATATTCAAACAAGCTTCATTTGCATGACCACAGAGATGCACAGTCTTGCCAAAGCAATTTTCACAAAAATATGACAAAATCATACAAAATGATCATTATTACCATACATTCACTCCCACACTCACACTTGCACTCACTCACTCACTCTTGCTCGCTCACTCACTCACTCACCCACTCATTCATTGACTCACGCTTGTACTCACTCACTCTCGCTTGCTGTCTCACACGCTCACTCGCTCTCTCACTCACTCACTCGCTCACTCACTCACTCATTCATTCATTCATTCACTCACGCTTGTACTCACTCACTCACTCATTCACTCATTCACTCATTCACTCACTCACTCATTCACTCACTCACTCATTCACTCACTCACTCACTCGCTCTCTCACTCACTCACTCACTCACTCATTCATTCACTCACGCTTGTACTCACTCACTCATTCACTCACTCACTCGCTCACTCACTCACTCACTCACTCGCTCACTCGCCCACTCACTCACTCACTCACTCGCTCACTCATTCACTCACTCACTCCCCCCCCCTCAGCCACACTCCCTCCCAGGCTCTGAGCTCCTGATGCTGTGTGTTAGCTGGAGCCTCCCTCCTGCTGCCCTCTGCCCACTCTCTCTCCTCTGTGCTGCCCCCTGTGGACACTCTGGGAATGACGGCGTGTCCCGCCAGACCCCCAGAGTCTCAGCAAAGCTTCAGATTGGGGCTGACCTCTGACCCCTGCTGTCCAGAGGAGAGACTGGCTGACAGCACAGTCCGATTTCACGCTGACCAGAGGGGGAGAGGGTGACGGGCGGGTGGAGATGTGGCCCAAAATAGCAGGCATCTCTGTGTCAGCTGGGATGGGACAGTGTTGTGCGAGATTCTCACCTCTCCTGAACACCGACCGGCTTCGCTCCGGTCGTGCAGCAGTCCCCCTGAAACACCACGGCTGCCAGAACGCAGGCGCAGCACACGGTGCAAGCAGGGGGAAGCTTCGCGCCCCTGTCAGAGAGGCCTCACTCCCACAACAACGATTTCAGGAATCGTGACAACGGGGACGCGCAAAAGAAGATGACATCTTTTCTTTTGTTTGCTTTACATCTCTCTTTATTATATTAAAAAATGATTGAATACAAATTACATTCACAGGTAGCTCCTTAGTACTTTCACGTAGGCATAGGAACACCTCTTACTAGTATAAGGATACATGGATCACAGCACGTCAGCAGCCAGTCACGTACCAGACAAACAAACAAAATCGCAACTTATCTGGGGGAGACCCAACGTCCCAGCAAACGCCTGTGTTTCATAAACATACCTTATATTCAGTTATAACTATGCTTTAAATTAGGTACATAAATACAAAAGTCTCCTTTGGAAGGATGTGTAAAGTCTAAGTCTAACTGGTACTCATCAGCACAGAACTATTCTAATTATTCTTCAATCCAGCCTACGTATTTGTTTCCCTAGCTCGTGAAGATGTGAAGCCACTCCTGGGAAGTGAACAATCAGACATACTGTTTCTGTGAATCTGATTTCCTGATCTGTCTGTCCAGCTACCGTCCTACATGCCTCCTTTGTGTTCTTAACAGTTATTTTTTCCTTGAGCAAGCATTTTACTGCAGTATCCTTGAAAACTAGGTCCACTGTGAAATCTGTCAGTAGAACAGGAGAAGATCATTTGGTTCAAATGTGTGGCTCCTCTCTGAGCCAGTGAGTTTATTCAAGGGGGAAATAAGGAGAACCTAGCGGAAGGCTAACCATTGCACAATTCCTTCTAAGGTTACAGAACATGATTAACTGATCAATACTACTTTTCTCTCTGCTTGTGAAGACTCAGGACCTCGCACAAGAGAGAGCATAAAACCTACCTGCCAACAACTGCTGATTACATAGCCTGCCACTCAGGGAAGTCCTCTCCACAGAAAGACTGAGAGAGAGCGAGCAAAAACACAACACAGTCGTACTGCAGAGTGCAGTCCTCCACACGCCACGGCTTCCCGAGGACTCGCCCACCCAGATACCAGCACAAGAAGCCCAGAAAAAAAACAAAACACAAAAACAGCAAAAAGTCTGAAAAGACGGTTAATCCAGTCAACAGAAACGGATCCGTACGAAACGCGATTATGTCCGCAAGGGGAAGGCCGCGGTGTCCGCAGTGTCTCTCGTGAAAAATGTGCTTTGGAGAAGAGAAAGAGGCTGCCACAAGCACAGAGCTTGTGCTCAGGAAAGAGGCTGCGGCCGTCTGTCTGTCTGTCTCCCTTCGTTTTTTAATCGTCCTCATGAACTTTAAAAAAAAAAAAATCCACATATTTTTATTTCCACAATGAAATGGTGCAGCTCTGGCTTATATTTGACAAACATGGAGCGGTAATGCAGATTACACCACAAGCAGAGTGTGGAGAGAGAGGTCCTGTGAACTGCAGCGGAGAAGAAGCGATTGCACTCGGATCAAAATTTATGGGCATATTTGGAAAAAAAGAAAGAAGAAAAAAAGACTTTTTTTAAGGCAGTCTTTTTTGGCCGGCCCCCTTCTCTTGATCAGCGCCCGATACTGCACCTACAAGAGGACAGACACGGCTTACACAACGGAACGCAAGACATTCCATGCAAAAAAAGGAGCTCTAAAAATAACAAAAAAGGAAAAAATGAAAAAATCTACAAAAAAATCCCAAAAGAAAAAGAAATATCTTAAAACAAAAAAAGATATATAAAAATATATGCAATTAGTGACAGAGTGTGAAGACTGATGATTCTCTCAGGCCAAACACATCTCGTTTCCATGGGCCACTTTCAGCTACAGGTGCATGGTGACTATGCTAAAAGGCTGTTGCTCATGTGGCCACAGGCTGTGGTGTGGGGCTGAGAGCTGATCAGTCCGGGCCCGTTGGGCTCCTCGTACTCGAAGTGGCCAGGGCGTGGCTACACTACATTTAGCAAAAGTGGGCGTGACTTTGGAACGGACGAAGGAGGAAATGGCCATGAAAATGGTGCAATCTCCGGCTAATTTAACAGGTCTATTAGAGTAAACATTTAACACGACCACTAAACTGGCACTTCGCTTTGTGGGAGAGGAGTGACACATTTTGTTTCCATTTCATTCACACTGGAACTGGAAACTTTTGTGCAAGCTTACTTACCAGCTACACGTGAATTAAAAATACAGACACTGGAGGAGAGAACTACATATTATTTAACATTAAAAAGCAAACATTACAGTACATAAAAATTTGTAAAGCTGGACCATTTTACTAGTTGTCTCGCTGCTGGAAAGTGATGACGTGCAGGATTCTATCTAGCTAGTGTGAGCTAGTTGCCCTTTATTTATGGTAAAAGAGAGGGGGTTTCAAGGAGCTATCTGACGTGTATGCAGCCAACAGCACCTCCAGAAACACGGGACTTGTGTCTGCTGGGGCCATCAAACCTGCGGGTCACCATGGCTGAAGGAAAGGAGCCAATAGCTACTGTCATTAGGGTGAGAGGCTAAAATGGAGGTCCTGACTCACTCTGCTATTATTCTCATTATTATTACTGTACTGGACACTCTAGTGAAACCACTTTAATATAAACACTGCAATACTCAATGCTGTAACACTGTGATGCACTGACCCTGTAATGCCGTAAAACTGACCTTGTAATGTTACTCTGTAATGCTGTAACACTGTAACACTGGGACCCTGTAACACAGTAACACCGTAATGCTGTGATGACGTGAGGCAGTAATTCTGTGAAGTTGCAACACTGTAACAATAACAGTTGCTACTATTCAAACTGGCTCACACAATACAGGGCTGAGCACGAGGTCATGTGACCAGGACGAGCAGACTGGTCTGAGAACAGTGCCGGGGCTGTGCTTATGGGAAGGTCATTACAGTGAAGATCATTCACCCAGGCTGAGATCAGTTCACCACTTTCACTGATCTGTGAATTCAGGTAATGTAGGCTGTGTTCTACTCCAGTGCACATCAACGCAAATAAGCATGCATCTCCTGCGACTGCAGCAGCACGCTGGAGCAGATACACCCTCACTGAGGAATCCTCACACTGGTGCAGGGGGACGTCAGCCATCCCATCGCCACTGCAGAGTGCTGTATAAACACCGTTTTACCATTGTTTTTATATGTAATCTGACTGCAATGTGTACAACACACACAGATCACGGTATAGTCACACACTGTGGTATTGTTTCAGAGACTTTAGTAAACATAAACTCATATATACTTCTGAATATTCATTTAAACACACTTACTGAGTGCAGCACTAGTGATATCATGATGACAAAATGAACGGTATGCTAACACACGCACACAAACAGTGCGGCACTCTAGCATTAGGGTGACTGGGCGATGGTGAACATGCTGGTATAATGCTCCTCTTTGTTTCTGGGTTTGGGGAAGGGAAGGGCGTTTCGTGTGCACCTGGCAGGAGCAGGAGACACTCCTCCTGCGTTTCCTGTGTCCTTGGGCCGCCGTGTGACGTGGCGTTCTTAATGAGGGTCCGGCTCGGCCCCGGGGCCCGATCTCTCCTGGACGTTCCGGACGAAAGGACAGCGCTCCAAAGGTCGCTGCCGTTTTAGTTTTGCTCCGGTGCATCCGGTTTTGGGACAGCTCGCTGTGTGGTGGGAGGGGCACCCGCTGCAGGGGGTGGGGAGCTCGGGAGGGGGGCGGTAATGAGGTGCAGCAGATGAGGGGGTGGTGGCAGGGGGAGGGTCACGGACAATCTGCTTTACATAATCACAGTGATCGTGGCCCTCTGTAATCCTGGCCCTCCCCTCTGCATCCTCGACATCTGTCTGAGAGCAGAACCCCCCGCGCTCCAGCATCTGGGTTAATGAGACGCCCTGCCTGTGGAGGCACTCAGCCGACGCCTCCTCCGAAAGGTTACCTCCGGGCGGGTCCGCCTGCTCTCCTCCCCGTGACAACGCTTCCTAATTACGCCCTGTCCCTGCCAGATTGAGGCGGTCAGGTCTCCCGCCCCGCCAGGTCTCCGTGGCGATGGGGCCGCCGACCCCTCCTCCCTGATGCTGGGACGGCACAGTCGCACCCGCTGTGGCCTGGCTCTAACACTCTGCAGAATCAATACAGCCCTGAGGCCGGCCAATCACACGCTCTACAGCCTGAACACCAGGAATCTGCATGTCTGACACATGGCACCTTAAAACTGCAGCTCTGTTTCTGGCAGCAGTGTGGTGTAGCGGTAAGGAGCAACAGTGTGGTGTAGCGGTAAGAAGCAGCACTGTGTTGTAGCAGTAAGGAGGAACAGTGTGGTGTAGTGGTAAGGAGCAGCAGTGTGGTGTAGTGGTAAGGAGCAGGGCTCATAACCTGAAAGGCTGCTGGTTCGATTTCCAATTAGGACACTGCTGTTGTACTCTTGAACAAGGTACTTAAGCCACAATTGCCTCGGTAAATATCCAGCTGTACAGATGGATAAAATCATAACCTGTGTAAGTCTCTCTGGATAAGAGCGTCTGCTAAATGACAATATTGTAATGTAACTCCAGGCAAAAGAGGTGAAATAAGAAACAGAGCATATGACTATCAGCTACTACTGCTAATATAATATCTAAAAGAAAGCAAGGGGCCATCTTTACCCAGTTTGGCCAAACAGAAACTCTCATGTAAATCATGATCACCAGCTGCCAGAAAATGGAAACTCCGTTTTAGACACAGTATTGACTTATTTTAAAAAAGTGAAATGATGGGCAGAACACAAGTAGGCTGCTTGTGAAAAGGGTACTGTGTGTGCCCCCCTCCTCGACCTTTCACTGTTACACAAAGGAGGGGGCACAAACGTCCTTGTGACTTCCATCAGAGATCATCACTTGACTCCAATCATGCATTAAGCAAATAATTCAATATAGTCTCTTAATTCCTCAATTTTTCTTGCCCCATATTTTATTATTACTGCTATTAAACTGAGATTTTTATTCTGGTCAAAGAATCAGTCATGAGTGGAAAAACCCTATAAGCTTACAACCTTATAAAACTTATAAAATGAGTTTAAAAAAAGGAAAAAATAGGATGTGACAAAGAAAGTTTGTGGTGAAAAGCTCTGCCACATAGAATGGATATGTAATATTATGAACTGAGCCAAAACAATTAGGTACAGTGAACTGAGACCGGCTGAGGGTGGTTAAATTCCAGTAACATCCCAAAAAGAGACCTCTGACATTTGAATTGGAGACTGCTAGGAAGATGAATATACACACTACATATCCCACAGTGCACAGCCGCACAATTAGAGGTCACTGGAGGAGAGTTGGTTGCATCCCTCACTCATGACATCCCAGTAAAGTACAGGTGCCGACGGAGTACTTAGAGGTGCAGCACTGAGCTACCCCTGTGTTACAGAGCCACTCCAGACTGTCAATCAAAACTGGCTACCGACAGCCAAGACTAGCGATTTGATGGCTGCGGCACTCGGCCTACACTCAGAGTGTCCTTACTGACTGAGCCACCCTGGAGCAGATCAGTGCATTACCACACTGCTAAAAACAAGCCGGGGGGGATATACTTCATGTATACAGTCATGGGTGGGAACTGTCAGCAGGGGGTAAAGACATGATGTACTAAATACAGATGATGGTGCACACGGACACAACATATCTGAAGATGTAGACTGTATGTTTAGGTACAGGGTGGTTTAAGGTAGAGACTGTGCATAGGTACAAGGGAGCTGGAGGTGCAGATAGAGGGTGTAGACCACGTGCACGCCCCAGGCAGCTGAGGGTGTCGGCCGTGCGCTGCCTTTGCGGCATGCCGGTGTGTCTGTAGCCGGCTGGCGGAGGTAAGGCGTGCGGACGGAGATGAAAGGCTGCGCCGCGGTGCTCTTTGGCTGCGCCGTGAGAGCGAAAATAAAGGCGGCAGGAAGGAGCCGCGGTGAGCAGAGACACACCGCAGTCGGCACCCCTTATCAAAAACACATTAGCGCCCGTCAATGGAGGAGAGAGAGCTCCGGCCGGTAATCCCACGCCTCTCTGAAAGCCAAACTCACAAAAGCATTCCTGCTCCCGCATCCTCTCCACGCTGCTGTCTTCTGCCAGCAGCCTTCGCTGCAGTTTTCTGCAGAGCGCCAGGATGTAAATATCCTTTTGCTTTTTTTTTTTATTTTACAGAACAACGATCTGCTGAGGATACCACATGTAGAAATTCCATTTTCACATATGCAAGGCTTTTAATCTCCTGCAGCATGGCATTGGCTTATTCTTCAAACACTGTGTTCCTCGGATGTTCACAATGGCACCAAGATGATGAATTACGTCTCATAAATTTTCATCTCTTTTTGTTGTTTAGGTGGGGAAAAAATACATAAATAAAAATTCATACCCTCAATAAATAATGCCTGCTGTCTGTCAATATCATGATAATAAGAATTTCATATGCGCGGCTTTTTTCACGCACCGCCTTTCAAGGGGAGAATTAAAGTGTCTCCTGCGTTTGTTTGTGACGGTGACGGCATAAAAGATGATGGATTCTTCTTCTTTTTTTCTCTTGTTTGTGTTACGCGCCGCCATGTCCCCACTGGCTTTGGCTTTTGGAAGACATCCGTCAAACACCTCCTCGCCCTTCATTTGTCACTAATTTATTTGAAAATGTGCTCTCCTTCCCTGTGGCTGTGAAACCTGCTGCATGTTAGCCTGCCTTCTTTGGCTCCTGCGTTAGCCTCCCTCTACGGGTCAGGCTTCTGATCAGTCATTTTGGCTCCTATGTTAGTCCCCCTCTATGGGTCAGGGTTCCAATCAGCCATTTTGGCTCCTACGTTAGTCCCCCTCTATGGGTCAGGGTTCCAATCAGCCATTTTGGCTCCTAGCATCAGAGTTCTGATTAGCCATTTTCTGCTTCCTCCTTTTAACAGTACATATTAGAGGCCCATTGTGGCTCCCTAACTCCCTCTCCACTGCAGCGTGTTTTCCTGCTTTTGTCCTGAGGTGGCCCTTTCAGCAGAAACAGGAGATAGAAACAGCTAATGCTTCCGTGAGAAGACAGAGTGTGTGGTCCCATTTAGAAAATTAAAACGCTGTACCAAAGGTAATGGAAAAAGAAACTAGCCCTTTATCACAACGGAGTTTTTCCACATTTTGTAGCTATTGCTTTCTTTCTCCTCTCTCACTCTCCATCTCTGTCTCTCTGACTCTTACACTATCTCTCCAGTATCTCTCTCTCTCGCTCTCTCTCTCTCCCTCTCCCTCCTTCTCTCCTACCATTCCTCTACTCTCCTACTGTTCACAGAGTAAAATGAGTTCAGCAGAAAAAAGGAAACTGTGAAAGCCTAATCTTTTTCCAGTTTGGGAAAAACTGTGAAATTAAGAATCAAGAGAACAACGTTCTACACAAAGCCATTTTCTTGTAGAGAAAAAAATGGCAGTTTTGCAGCTAAAACCCTCCTTCCTCCCCTCTCTGCCTCCCTCCGACTCTTCTTCCACCTTCACCCTTTCTCTCGGTCTCCTTCCCCTCTTCTCCTCTCCCTCCCTCTCTCTCTCCCTCTGAGTGAAACATATTGTCTGCGCGGTGGGATATGAGCCAGTTTTGGTTCCATCGGTGGAGTCGAGGGCGACCAGCAGGAACTCCTTTTGTTATGATCTGTCCCCGGTGAGGGGGGGTAGCTGCTCAGCTCCTTCTTATTGTTCCTCTGTCATCAAAGGCACTGCGGGGCGCCCCCCAGAGGTCGGGGCAGGGTAAGCGTGCAGCGGCCACACCAAAAATGTCTGCTCATCCATCACAAGAAGAAGCCAGAGAGAAGCGGTGATTCATACACACACATTCACACACACACACACACACACACACACACACACACACACACACACACACGCGTACATACACACATGCATGCACGTACGGATGCACACAAATGCAGACATACACACAGCTTTGATTTTCATTAGCGTGATTGTAATGACCATTCGATCTGCGGATGTGACAACTGTAAAAGGAACACAGAGCCTCCTCTGATCAATATGGCCACATGTGGGACTGTGCAGGTGAGGGGGTAGCGTTTACCCTCTGTGCCCCACAGAGGGTGTTCTTCAGGGCGCTGTGTCCCACAGAGGGTGTTCTTCCTGACACACACTGAACACAGGTAAACAGCACACTCACACAGCCATGATCTACTTTACTGCACAGAAAGATTAATACACACCAGCAACGCATATCAAAGGGGCAAAAAAACATAAAAAACAAAATATATATTTTTAAGAAGAATGACACATTAAAAATCCTTATTTAAAGATAGAGTAGCATTTATCAGAGTGAGGGGTAACTTCACTGTCCTCTCCAAACATGGACAGCACACCAGCCTGCGTATACTTTCTGATGGGACAGTGAGGACTTAAGCAGACAGGAAACTGAAGTTAAATCCATGTGAAAAAAAGGTTAAGAGGAGTTTTTGGTATTGGGATATCACTGGCTGTCTAAGAGCTGCAGGTAAAGCGGCACATCTGAGGCTAAAAAGATGGCATTCCCGCCCGGCGATTGGGCGTGGTGTTCCAGACAGATACAGCACGCGCAGAAATGCCAGATCTCTTCAGCCAAACTTGCCAACATGTCACGACCCACAAAGCCAGTCATGTGTCAGATTATACACACCCTAAAACACACACAAGCGTGCACACACAGACACCAACCCATACACTCAGATAGGCATACACACACTCACTCACACACACACCCACTCACACACACACAGCCTACGAACCATCCACAGTCTCTACTTAGTGCATCCTCAGTTAGCAGTGCCCATTCAGGAAGTGCACAGTTAAATGAACATTCAGGTGTTAGACACTCAGTAAGCAAACACGCATGCAGTGCACTCAGTAACTGCACATTCAGTAAGTGAGCACTAGGTGTCGTCCCAGCTAGGGCAGTTAGATGACTGAGTTCAATGTGTATGTGTGTGTGTGTGTGTGTGTGTGTGTGTGTGTGTGTGCGTGTGCGTGCATGTGCGTGTGTGTGTGTGTGTCCTCTTGCTCTCTAACACCAGCCACGCGCAGAGAATCCCCCTCTGGATGAGAGTCCTGCTCCACTGACCCCGCCTGACCCCTGAAGTGAATTTCCTCCCGTGAGGAATGTCACACTGCAGTGACACATGCTGGCCCCCCAGCACCGGAGGCCACCCCCAAAACCCCCAGCCCCGCAGAAATGCACCTCCATGCAGAGTCCTTTCCGCCCAGCGAACACGGTTCTGGCTGCCTGAAGCAGGCCCTGCTTGTGGCTTTCTCCAGTGATTCACAGGGAGAGCGCGTTTTCACAGAATACATTACACATACAGTCAGTTGGCTCTTCCTTTGCTTTGCGAAAATGTTACGAAAATACATTAGCGCCGTGTGACAGGTCTCTGAAACGTTGTGTTCCTGTAGCTCTTTAAGTTGGGAATCTGTGACATGTGATATTCATGCAGACACTCTGGCAGTGAATCTGTGAATCACGCCCGTGCAGCTCTTCCATCCTGGTGTTCCTGCCACAGCGGTGCTCTGTTCCTCGGCCCAGAGACGCGGCGGGGGAGCTGATCCTCGCGCTGCTCCTCGCGGCTCGGCAGAGGGGCGGGGCTCGGAGGGGCAGGTGGAGTGACGGGAGTGCGTCGTGACACGTGCCTGGCAGCGCGGCCGGGCCTGCAGGTAGCCAGACGCCACGCGGCGAGAGCCGGGCAGCTGCGGAGAGTCACACAACGCCGTGCCAGCTGGCCTGAGGAAGGAGGGCGCGGGGGTGGGGGGGGGGTGTGGGGGTGTAGGGGGTTCTGCTCGGCCCCGCACCAGCGGCTCCGCGACCGTCTGAGTTTCACTCTCGCTCGCGCTCCAAATGCCGCACCCAGCAGGACTCTCTCTGCTATCACCGCACCCTTTCCAACCAACCCAACGGCACGATACACCGCTCCGCCCTCTCCCTGAGGGGTCACCTGCTCTCCTGAGGGGTCACTGGCCCTGTTTGCTTCAGGAGCACTGAGAGCAGGTCACCGTCACCACCAGAGAAACAGTGAGAGGGGGCACGGAGAACAGGAGAAAGAGGAGAGAGAGGGGAATAGTGAAAGGGAGAAAGAGGAAAGGGGAGAGAAAAAGAATAATGAGAGAGAAGGTGAGACGAAGAATAATGAGAGCAAGAGCGAGAGACAGAGGTAGGAAAGTGACCCACATGAGTATGTCAGGCAGGCCAATGGCTCTGTGTTTTGTGTGTGGTACTCGGGGTGGGGGGGGGATCGACAGAGAGGGGACAGCCCAGCCCTGAGAGGGGGGTCCTACAGCTCTGTGAACACCGGTCCCACGCGCTCTACCCCGTGAAATGTGTCACGGTCCGCCTGCTCTCAGCTGCGTGGTTAATTGGGTGACGCCAATTAGCGAGCCATCTATAAATACGCGCACATCTGTTTGTGTGTGTCTGTGCACCGGGTCACATGGCAGGGTGTTCCACACGGAGCACCGCGCATTCCGCAGACTGGGGCCGGTTACCGTGCCAACGGGTTACCGTGGGAGGAGCCAGAGGCAGCCAGTAACCCCCTCTGTCACAGCGTAGCATGTACCAACTGTCCCCTCCTCTGACACTGTCCCCAAAACCCCTGCAATGCCGCTGAACTGCCTTAAAACACAGGAGCCCTCTGCTGAGCGTAGGACACACTGACCCTGATACAGTCCCAGCTCCGCCCCCACTGCTGCAAGCCCCGCCTCCCCCAATGTAAGAGTACTGAGTGGGATTTATGTCCTCCTACAGCTAGATAAAATGCAAAACAAGTATTTTTGAAAGCATTTGCATGGGCATTTTTATTTACTCCATATTAGGAGATAGGTGTGGGCGTGTAGGGAACGGGACAGTTTAAAAGTGGAAGAAAAACAGATCCAGACACATCTGTTAAAAAAAAAAAAAAAAAAAACGCTGCTTGCTGGGAGAGCCATGTCCACCCCTGGAATCTGCCCATGGGTTCCAATCCCACTCGCTGCTCTCTCAGTGGGAGAGATCGTCCCAGATGAAAAGAGATTGCGAGGCACGCTTAAACTCCGCGAGTCTCCGGCTAATCCCCCCTCCCCAATCCTGTGTCCGCCCCGTCTTGAGCGATTAAACCTCTCTGTGCTCCCTGCTGTCTGGAGGGAGGCCTCCACAAAAAAAACCTAACCCTAAATCTCCCACAATCCCCTGCGGTTGCTGAGAGCGTAAGCCTCGTTCCCCATCCCAGGGAGATTTGGGGAGATGGAGACCGAGCACCCCCTCCCAGCTGTAGAGATCTCCCACCGTTACGCCCCATTAACGGAGCTCAGGTTTTGGCTGCAGCAGCTGCAGAGGTCAGTAGGGGGCACTGTGGCGCCCCGCAGACGGAGACCATCAGTGAGAACGCAGGTCCTAACTGCGCTTTTGAGGCGTTACCGCGCCACGCTGTCGGCCCGTGCTGTGCCGGTCAGCCAGAGGCCAAGAACCAAAACCTCACAGCCCACCTGAGCCACAGGGAGATAACACTACATTTCTTACTGTTACCGGGGCTTCGTTTCCGTTGATTGGATTATATCTCCCTCACTAAAATAAATAAAGAAATAAATAAATGAAAAACACGCACGCGCATGAATGCTCCATGTAATTCCACTGATCCACTGATCTCTAAGTGGATTTGACATACTGAAGCTCTGTGCATTGGCCATATGCTTCAATTTAATGCATTTTCCCACACCAGCAGTAACGCTAATTACAGACAGTGCAGCTGCAAGCCTCCACAAGGGTAGCATCCAGAGCAGTGCATATGGCCTCTGCCTGCTCTCCCTCCAACACCGCAGAGAGACCTTCCAGGACTGGCTGGGAACATGGGAGGAGAAAACTGGCCATTTTGTTTGGCCAACACCACTGTGACATCACAGGACAAATGACACTATCACTTACATGGTTTTCAATCCATTACTGGCTGATAAAAGAAGACAACCTCCATCCTTCACAGGATCTCAATAAACACAGTCTTCTTTTAAAAAAAAATCCATATTAATTTATGAGCAATTATTGACGGTATGAGTTACCTAGTTTTTCCCTTACACCTGTCCTGTTAATCAAAAGTGTTTCATTCAGAGACAAAAATGTCTCTCAATATATTAAGAGCTCTTAGCCTTGTGCCAGGTTATACACTATCACGTGTCTGCAATAACAGTACTATATCACTTCAGCCAAAATAAGAATGAAAGAATATGTGGGCAACATTTTACTGATAGAGCTTTTCCTGGTCTGATGCAAATGATGCAGGACTGCAGCCATTGGAGGGAGCACAGAGAGAGAGAGAGAGAGAGAGGGAGAGAGAGGAGAGAGAGAGAGAGAGAGAGAGGGAGAGAGAGAGAGAGAGAGAGAGAGAGAGAGAGAGAGAGAGAGAGAGAAAGGGAGAGACAGGGTGAGAGAAATCACAGCTTGCTATGTTACCTTCAGGTAAAACAAACCCAAAATGGAAAGAGGTATCACTCCCACACTCATCCTTATCCTGCCCCCAACACAAATGCCACGGCAATCAATAGCTACAGACGGCCTAACATCAGGATCAAATATCACTGCAAAATGCTGCCTCTACCTATCCTTTGAAGCAGAGAGCCTGGAGCTACAGAGAGGGCAGCTCCTTCCCTCCCAAAGCCCTTAATCAGAGACGGGAGAGACAAGAAAGAGAGGAGGAAAAGGAAGGGAAAGAGAAAGAGAGAGCAAGAGAGAGAGAGACAGAGAGACAGGGGAGAGGGCCTTGCCCTAAGGCCTGTTAAATGACCTCTCTTAGGAATAGAACACTAGCCTCTCTCTCTTCCTCCCTTCCTTCTTGTCTGTCTCTCCCTCTCTCTTTCTAACTGACCCTTTTTGGGGAAAAAGGCAAAGAGAGTGGTGCATATTGCTGGCTGGCCCAGCCGGAAGGACGAGGCTTAAACAGACAGCGAAGACACCGCGTTTCAACACACTGCTTCTCTGTGCACTGACCAGCTCTGTTTGCTCATTTGACGGTGTGTGTCACTTTTCTGTCACTAAGTTGGCTGGGGCAGGCTCGAGGTAGAAGGTCAGAGGTCATGAAGACAGGATGGTGGAAGGGGCCAAGGGGCAGAAAATATGTGATTGATGGAGAGATGCAGGACTGAAAACTCCTTTGTGCTGTTGCACATTTGGAAAGTGGTCAGATTCCACGCAGTTATGTGGGCTTGCAGGATATTGTGAGGGGTGGATGGGTAATTTTGACAGTGCACTCAGTCATGAAGGGGCGTGGCCTTTCATCTTACTCAGCCAATAGCAGTGGTGCAGGTCATGACCTTACACCTATGCCAGGGCCTCAATTACACACCACAAGCCAAACTTTAAACTCCTGATGAAAGACTGAAGCTTCAGGAATCCCATAATGGCTGACTCCCAGATAGAGTCAAAAGGCTTTGGAAGGAGTAACAAAGCTTCATTCTCCGCACACCAGTGGTGTTACAGAGCCCTACCTACCAACAACAGCACTGCAGAGAGCAGTATACACCACACTGTAGTATTTAACCTTCTACAGCCAAGGCACAGCGCAGCCATACTCTACTGATGCAAGCTACAGACCGTTAGATAGGCCTAGAGACTCTCTCTCTCTATGTCTATCGTCCCTCTCTCTATCTCTATCTTTCTCTCCCTCTCTCCCTCCTTCTCTCTCTTGCTCCCTCTCTCTCTTCTGAAAGACTGATTGACAATGCTTTGACTGCAATCTTCTGTGCGTGTCCCTTGGTTCAGCTTTCTGCCAGAAAACTCCCACTCTGATGGGGGCTTGGAAGGGGGGGCAGTGGGGTTGAGTAGACGGAGAAAAAAAGAAAAGCTTTTTTTTGATACATTTTTTAGTTGCTCTTAAAATGCAGGCTTTCTCCATAAGCTCCTTGTAGTGCAAATCGCATTTTAATTAGGTCTATCCCCTGCTAACAATCTCCTTCCATGGTCTCAGCCGTACAGGATTACCCTCTGGGGGGGTAGGGTGGGGGGTGTAAGCTCTGAAAGGCTGCTCTTTAACTGTGTACCTGCTGGAGTGCCCCAGGTCAGCCAAATCCACCCCCCCACCTCCTCCTATCTGTACAGACCCTAATAATAGGCTTTAGTGCTTCCGCTGATAACAAACAGTCTGTAACCAGGCTAAACCCCCCCCGGTGCCCCCCCCCCACTGCAATCGGCCCACAAAAGCCACCCTACATTTTGGTGGATTCAAACAGCCTATTTTTTTTAAAAAGGAGCAAGTTTTGTTTTTAATGTCTATCCAAGTCTGCGAAGGGGAAAAAGATCCATACATTATAGATTTAAAGCCCTGAGTGTGTGGTGGTGAGTGAGTGTGTGTGTGTGTGTGTGTGTGTGTGTGTGTGTGTGTGTGTGTGTGTGTGTGTGTGTGTGTGTGTGTGTGTGTGTGTGTGTGTGTGTGTGAGTGTGTGTTGTGAGTGTGTGTGTGAGTGTGTGTGTGTGTGTTTGTGAGTGAGCTCCCGTTCAGACACGTGTGCATGCATGCATGCACTGTGTGGTGTGTGTGAGTGTGTGTGTGAGTGTGTGTGTGTGTGTGATGTGACATTTTAATATGGAATGTTAGCGTGACTGTGTGTGTGTGTGTGTGTGTTGAAACATGACACGGTGATGAACATTTAATATGGAATGTTAGCCCACATGGGGCTGTCGAGGAGATGAAACGCTGGGCTCCCTCACGGAGAGGAGCAGAGAGGAGCCGCCCCCCTCTGACAGACAGGTGCCCTGATGGAGCCCCCCCCCATGCAGCAAGGGGTTCACCCCCTACCTGCACCCCCCTCCCAACAGAGCGCTACACACTGCTGGCTCCTGACTGACACATACAACCCATACAGCCTGTGTATACGTGCCTGTTTTCACATGGGTATGTGCACGTGTGTGTGTGCGTGTATGTCTGTGTGTATGACTCTATGTGTGTGTGTGTGTGTGTGTGTGTGTGTGTGTGTGTGTGTGTGTGTGTGTGTGTGTGTGTGTGTGTGTGTGTGCCTGCCTGTGTGTGCGTCACTGTGTAAGCATGCATGTAGGGGTGTGTGTGTGTGTTTGTGTATGCATGTGTGTGTGTGTCTGGCAGAGACCTGGTGAACTCAGCGAAAGACTTTAACTGCCTGCTGCTCAGGCCATGTGCTTCTTATTCAGCTCAGCCATGAGTGTGTGTGTTGTGTGCAGGTCTGATGGGGGCGGGAATAATGCCTGTAGAAGGTGCCCAGTAACGAATGCATCCAATAAGCACTGTGCCTCTCCTGTGATGTCATAAAGCCCCTCCCCACACAGACCACGGACGGGCATCCTTCGTGGTCACGGCAACCACCGCGACCGCAGCTTGTAGAGTGCAGTGCGCTACACAGATGGCCATTAACTCCAACCCACATGTCTGTAGCAGTCATCTGCATCCCTGATCTGGGCTGGAAGGACTCTGGCCTCCTCCTCTGCCATTTACACTCCACTTGAACTCCATAAAGAGCCCGCACTTAATCAGAGCTGATCGATGCTTTTAATGTGTGCACTGCACAGACACGGATGACGGTATGTCCTGACTCCCTCACCAGCCCTGAATCATGATGGCTGCACAGGCACACACACACACACACACACACACACACACACGGACACACACACACAGATATATGCAAAACACACACTCATTCCTTCACACACATTCACACATACACACACACCCACAAATTCACACAAACACACATTCACTCTTTCACACACACACAATCAGTCTGTTCAACTGAAATCTCAGCGTGCTGTAAGGTCTTGCCTCTGACAACGCCCGGCAGAGGAAACATTACCTATAACAGAGGGGGGATCGTTACTCTAAGACCTGGCAAACAGTGGATTACTTTGGGTCAAGTCGGATTAGCTCCCGGCTTCTGTGCCGTCCCTGTCTCTCCCAGACCCTAAATCCCATTAGAGTCCCGTAGGGGAAGATCAGACCTGCGCTGGGGCCGTCTGAAACAGAGCTCACCTCCAGCTGAGTCCACAGGCACTTTGATGAGTGCAAACCCACTGAGAGCAGCGACGGCCCCTCTCCCAACCCCGTCCTCCCACCACACCGCAACACACCCCGCCGACAACACGCCCCAGTCCACCACAGTGCACCTTCAGTCTCCACCCACATGTGCAGGGCTGGCGTCTCATTGGACAGTTACGCTGTGGGCCGAAGGGAGGAAAATGGCTGAAATGCAAACATTCACGTGCCCGTTTCCCCACTAAAAGCAAAAAATAGTGCCTTAATTGCTGGTCTTTATTCGTCTTGGGCAGGACTGGAAATGGCATTGCGGAATCATTAAACAAAAAATGTGGAAAAACAAACAAACAAAAAAAAAAATCTTTTTAGTCCTTGCCACTGAAGCGACCAGCTGATGAAGCCAGACCCTACAGTTCGCACATTTCCATTAATGCAAAAAGCGTTCATGCATTTCACAGGGGTTTGCTCTCAGGACAGCCATCAGGGAGCTCCGCTCAGCTGCGGCTTTCACGGCATTATCCTGCCTTTGCTGCTATTGTGCGCTTTTCTCTTCCTGCCCTTGTAGTTTGGTTATTTTCCACAGAAGCAATGACAGGGTCTGCTTTCAGCGGAACAGTGCAATTATAACCGAGCGAGACGGCACAGCATCGACTGCAGCGCGACTGGGGGAAGGTAGGATAAATTTAAAGTTTGTGATTAGGCTGGGAGGGGAAAAAAGGCTTGGATATCAATGGGGAGAAATATGCTTCTCTTGCTATTTCCAGGCTCTTAAAAAAATGTGTTGAATTTCTTCTCGTTTGTGCTGCAGTATCTGCGGCCGTGCTGGCAGAGAGTGCGGGGAGGATTTCGGGACGATCACTCTGCAGCCGGGAGCTCCCGTCTGGGCAGGTGAAAATTTAAAACGTCTTCCTCTGCAGAAACGCCAGGGCCATCAAACAACCCGGCTTTCCTCGGGTGTCAGGGCAGAATCCGCTGAAACTCCTGACCATTACCTCCGTCCAGAAAGGCATTCGTGCTGGCAGGCAGAAGCACTCTTATAATAAGTGCTGAACAATTATGGGCAAACGCTCCTTGATTGAATGAATTCAGTGAAACAGAGATTCTGCCTGGCCACAGCGCTATTGGGCTAAACGCTTCTCGTTCCTGTTCTGCGTTAAACGAGCCTGTTGTGTCAAACGCTCGAACATGGCCGAGCCTTGCTAACTGCGTTTCTGGCATGCTGATTGTGTTTGTGTTCCTTGTTTTGTGATTGTGGTTCTGTCCTTGACAACAAAACCAACAGTAGCATAAAAGATGACTGTGGCTGTATCATAAAAGATGACTGTGGCTGTATCATGAAGGCACCCTTCATTCCCAAAGGGTGAAGACCCCAAAATGCCCCACAGCAACAGAGGAGACTGCTAGAGCTGTTCATCGTTCCATTGCTTTTTCTCCCTCAAGGCTGATATCTTAGAGTATAACCTATGATATAATACCCACACTCAGCCCTAAACACCTTTCAGCCTCATTTTCAGAAACACAATAATAGTATTAATAATAATAATAATAATAGTAATAATAAGAAAAAGAAGAAGAAGAAGAATCAGAAGGACTAAAAAATATAATCTACAAACATGTTTTATGCTACAGAATATGACTGGTTGTGTGTGTGTGTGTGTGTGAGTGTGTGTGTGTGTGAGTGTGTGAGAGTTTGTGTGTGCGCTTGAATGTGTGTGTGTGTGTGTGTGTGTGTTGTGTGTGTGTGTGTGTGTGTGTGTGTGTGTGTGTGTGTGTGTATGTGTGTGTGTGTGTGTGTGTGTGTGTGTGTGTGTGTGTGTGTGTGTGTGAGTGTGTGTGTGTGTGTGTGTGTGAGTGTGTGTGTGTGTGTGTGTGTGTGTGTGTGTGTGTGTGTGTGTGTGTGTGTGTGTGTGTGTGTGTGTGGAGGCTGGTTTCAGCTCCTCTCCTGTGCGCTGACAGGCTTTGTACTGCAGGAGGACTCGGGAGACCAGGAAACAGTGAAGAATCAATGGGGTGAAATAATTGCAGGTGCTCGTACCCGCACCAGAGGAAGAGCCGGAAATGGGGGCGTGACGTGACTCTGCACTGTGGTGGGCGGGTGATCTCTGATGAGCCCGGCCCACACACAGCCCCCCAACCCCCCCGCACCGGAGAGGAAGCTGAGACCTCAGCCTGCTCCCGCCTCCAATATATCCATCTCCATCCTGTCACCGCGGCTGCAATTTAGCGCTTTAAACGCGCTGGCAGCAGGGGGCAGGAGAGGGTGCTCCTTCCACCCTCGACCCCAGCTTGACGGGAGTGCAGCGGGCCACCCCAGATAAGCACAGAATAAACAACAACAGAAGGCTAAATAAATCCTGCTGCCTGCCAGACGCAGAGAGCTAGCTGCCGTTGCAGCCAAGCCGAAGGGCATTCACACAAACTCAAACATTCCCAAAACCACAGAACCCACTGCTGGGTTCCAGCACCAGCACGGTCCAACATTATGGCAAATGAACCCACTCTCCTCAGCATGTCAATCAACACCAGAGTGGGTGGTCCTGTGTCCCGCCCCCTCCTTCCCCACTGTCAGTGCTGAGCTTGAAAGGGTTAGTGCTGTGTGTATGTGTGTGTGTGTGTGTGTGTGTGTGTGTGTGTGTGTGCACATGCGCGCGTGTGTGTGTGCATGTGGATGTTTCTCTCTGTGTGTATGTGTGTGTTTCTGTGTGTGTGTGTGTGTGTGTGTCTGTTTCTCTGTGTGTATGTGTGTGTGAGTGTATGTGTTTCTGTGTGTGTGTGTGTGTGTGTGTGTGTGTGTGTGTGTGTGTTTCCTCTGTGTGTGTGGGGAGAGGCAGGAGTGGCTGTACTTAACAGGATTAGCTGCTCAGCATACGCCCTGGAGATGGCATGAGGACCGCAGCGCTCCCAGACCGGGGCTCACATGAGACCCAAACGCTCCCTCACCCCGCCTGCCTCTGCTGCTGCGGCGTGAGGACAAATATGCAGCGTGAACAACACCAATGAAACACTCGTGCTAAACTAAACCACATAGCAGCGTGACATCACCGTAACAAGAACCGCAACAACTCCAACCACAACAACATCAACAACAACACGAATAATAACAACAACCATCATCATCATCATCATATGACAACTGAGGTGACCAGCTTTGTTTTTACCAAAAGTCAATATGGTTACAATAACCTGGCGTTTAGTTCGGTACTTGCTTGTGTTAAATTAAAGTTACTGATTAATGATACTAAGCCATGCTGTTAGGCCAGTACACAGTACTGACACAGGACTGCTTGGGTAAGCAGGGGTTATTTTCCGTGAAGCTGGTCTCTGCCCGTAGTGAAATGGCGCTCGTCAGTGGAATGTTTTCTTTTAATTGTGTCATCATCGAATGCGTTTATTTGCCCTGACAAACGTCTCAGCACCCTTTGACCTGAAAAGGTCAGCACACAGGTCACCCCTGTGCCTGGTCTGCTGCTCCCGCAGGGGTCACGTTTCAGCTCACAGCCCCCAGCGTGAGTCAGTCTGTGCGCTCATTAAACACCCGCTCCGTTTTCGAACCAGCACCACTCACTCTCCCACAGCATGGGCCTTCCAGCTCCTACCAAACAAAAACAGAAAATCCCCAACTCATTACCCACCAATGCCCAGTGACCCCCAGCATGCACGCACACCCTCACTCCCTCACCCCCAATCTGATTTCAAACACCCCCACCCCCAGGACCTGCAGAATGAGTCCTGCAGTGCTGCCTGTTGCCCAGTCCTACAGACCCCCCCGAGTGATTCTCCTCTCAGTGGTACTCCTCCCAAAGCACTGAGAGGCCTGAGAGTCCTGGCTGTATGTGCGTGTGAGCATGCTGTGTGTTTCTGTGTGTGCGTGTGCTTTCCTGCGCATGTGTATGTGTGTGAGCCTGCAGATATATATGTGTGTCTGTTTGTGTGTGCGTGTGTGTGTCTGTGTGTGTATGTACATGTGCGTGTGTGTTGCGTGTGTACATGTGCACTTGCATGTGTGTCTATGTGCTTTTGAGTGTGTATGCTTGTACTGTATCTGTGTAGATCTGCGTGTGTGTGTGTGTGTGTGTGTGTGTGTGTGTGTGTGTGTGTGTGTGTGTGTGTGTGTGTGTGTGTGTGTGTGTGTGTGTGTAAGCGTTTTTGACAGGGCATCATTTACAGACAGAGGTGTCCCCCTCTGCGGTCCCGGGGGACACGGGTGTCTTTGAGCCGCTGACAGCTGCAGGACTCCCTGGAGCAGAGGCCCTGGCAGGGTCCATCATCGCTGCTCATTCCTTGTGCACCCTCAGCTGCCCCGCCCCGGGACGCACAGGGACCATGTGGGTGGGAGGGGGGGGGGGGCCGGAGGTTCTGAAACATGACGGCACACAGCCAAGCCACCATCTCCCACTCCCCCGAGCAGGGGGAATAAACAGTCCTGGTGTGTAACGCTCACGACAGCGAGAGACAGGGAGGGACTCGGGGACCACAGCCTTGCCACGGAACAGGCAAGCAGATCCTTCAAATCCTGCATCCCCAGAGAGCCGAGTCCGTGCTGTCACTGCCAGTGTCAGCACGCCAAAACAGATACACACCTCCTGCGAAACAGAGACGCACCTCCTGTGAAACAGGGATGCACTTCCTGTGAAACAGAGATGCACTTCCTGTATGCTCCCACCAGAGTGACATTCCTAACATTTCTCAAAATCTATTCCACTAATGACCACCATTCACACCAACACATCCCCACCTTACTGGGAGGGACTGAGAGGGGGGTGGCAGGCCATGGCTCTGTGGGGGGCTGAGGGAGGGAAGGGGAGGATTCAGGCGGGTACAGTAAGGGCCTCTGCTGTTTGTGTCTGGATCTCCACTTTTCTTCGTTATGAAACTAAACATGAATGTTTTATCAATGGTGAAGCTGGTTCTGAACTGGAGTAAAGGGGGGGGCGGGATGGGGGGTTGCCGTGCACGCACGCTCAGTTTGAGCGCAGCAGTGGGAGTGGAGGCTCTGTGGGAACGGTTACACGCCACAGAGGGCAGCTTTGATTAATCACTGCGTGCTCCATGCTGGGGCTCTCCCCTTCCTCTCCCACCATCCAGACCCCCCCCAACCCCCCACCACCCCCTCGCAATTTCCTCTCCTCTCTGAGGGGGTGCGTGTGTGGGCTGGGGTCAAGACAGAAGTCAGAGGGCTGATCCCAGAACAGCAAGGGAGCACCGTGCTGGTTTGGTCGGAAAAGATGAATGTTCCCTCTCAGAGTCCACAGATCGTTACGGCTGACTTGGATGGTACACCTCCCTTTTTCCCACCCCCATCATCAGTGAAGTCTCAGTTTATTCGCGTTTACTGAAATGACTCCCGCTCTGCAGACGCTGCACAGCTGAGGAAGTTAACGGAGTGGAAGTGTAACAGCCCATTAAAAACAAACTGTCATCGTTGCCTCAGCACCTTGCCCACTCCTCCTCAGTCACAAACAACGCACGTCGCCGCAAATAAAGAGGCCCAGCAGCGCTTCTAATGTCTAAATATGGCGCTGTGTTCGGAACACGGAAACGCTCTCCTTCTTTCCCAGGCAAAACCAAACAGGAAACTCCACAGAACTGGTTAAGTTTCATGTTGTCATACTTTTAGAAGTCTGACATGCAGCACACAGGATGACAACAACAACAAAACCTGAACTTCGACCACATTCTTAACGGTCACAAACCATCAAGCTCCACTTCAAACGAGGGAGTAAAAAGCAAAATAACCCGCATCCTCTCTGATGGCCAGGAGAATTCTGTGTTTACAAGCCCAAACAAGTCAAACAAACTGCAGGCTGACTCTGGGACGCAGATTGGGTAAAATGCTGTTTGCTCATTTAAAACAGAAATGATTGAATCTGGTTTCCTGATATCTGCTGGATCAGGGCAAACAGGCCGAGACGCCCCGGTCTGAGGGAGGCCATTTATTCAGGAAAGGAAGCCGTAATGGGAATTTTGTGGACCCCGCTGCTATACAGCGTTTGAGCGATCGGCCCTGACAACAGCACAGATGCTCTGACTCCAGCTCTTTTAAAAAAAAACTAAAACTAAAAAAAAAGAAAAGAAAAAGAGAAATTCTCCTGATCGTTTGTTTGTTTGTCTGAGACATTACCATAAGCCCCGCCCACACTGGTGATGCGCTTAACGGCAGTTTAGCGGCGGGGGGGGGTTGAGGGTGGGGGTCTCAACGCACTCCTCTTTTGATCAGCGATGCACACAGAACCGGGGCGGGTGCAGAACGTCTCCCGGAGGTGGCACGGGACGCCGCCGGGCGGGGGCGGGCGGAGGGGGCTGCACACCAACGCTGTCACTCTCAGTCTCTGTTGCGTTAGGATGGATGCGCTCCGAGCCACCCTCCCTTTACGAGGACGTTACTGCAAGTTTAATGACCTTTATTATGATTATCGGGGGGTGCCTCCCCCCGCCTGCGTCCCCGCCCCTCCGCGCAGGCGGGGCCCCTCAGAGCCGGCTCTTCCCGCGGAGCGACATGATTAGAGCGGGGCGGGGGGCGGCGGCCGGCTGAGACGCGCCGCTCATCACGCTAAATTGAGAGGGCTGCATCCCGACGACGGGAGAGGCGCGTAATTATCTGTAACTGCGCTCCAGCCCCTGCCAGCCTTTATGTATGACGCCACGCTGGTGCAAGGCCCAGCAATTACCCACAGTGCCCGGCAGCCGCCACTCCACGCTCTCAATCTGCGGGGCAGAAACCATAGAATTAATAAGCAACTTTTTCATTCCCGGCGCCCGGCTGCTAACAGATGTCAGGTGTCTCACTCTCTTACTCTCACTCATTATAGATCTGCTCAATGCGTGAGTCATATGCTATGCATATACATACACGCTGATATACATATGTAACCACAAATGATGCATATTTTCTCCTATTTCCAAAGGCGTGCTGTTTAAATTATTGCTGTCTCTAAATTTTAAATCCTCTGCGAGTGTATACGTGTGAGTGTGTATATGCAGTGTGAGTGTATGTGTGAGAGTGTGTGTGTGTGTGTGTGTGTGTGTGTGTGAGAGAGAGAGAGAGAGTGTGACTGTGTGTGTGTGTGTGACTCCTGCTACAGATATGCCTCTGGTAGCTGTTACCTGCTGGGTCTGGCTCCCTCTCACCGCTGCCCCCCACAGGACAGTACAGCTGGTGGTAACAGGAGAACGGATGACATTTTGTTTGAATTATATATACGTCGCCTTCATGTGTCAGGATATATTAGTGTTTATTATGTATATTATATAAATGCTGTCTTTATGCATGTGTGAGGGAGTATTACTGCAGCCGAGAGTAATTTGTGATGACTAATGTTCCTGTCAGGCTTTTTCCAGATTGAGCACATTGCAATTGATAAACACCCTGCTGAGAGATCGCAGTACCTGCGCTGAGAACATAATAACACCGTGTTTCCACGTCAGGCATGGAGCCGCTGGCCCACCTCACCTGTTAGCAGTGAGAGAGACTCCGGAGCTCAGGCCGCTGTACCTGAAAGAATGAGGTGATCCCCCTTCCTATCTGACATAAGTCTGATGCTCTCACACTTACAGGTGAGCGCGTTCAACTGTCACACTTACTGAAGGGATTCAAACACACAGTTACTGAAGGGTTTCAAACACACACTTGCTGAAGGGTTTCAATCTTACACACTTACTGAGGAGTTCAAACACACACTTACTGAAGAGTTCAAACTCACAAACTCACTGAAGGGGTTCATACTCTCATACTTAC
>CM032888.1:32691534-32694034 GCA_019176425.1 Megalops atlanticus
AAACACTCACACACTCTGGCAAAATGCCTTACTCAGAGAACCGTGTCACTGATTCACACCTGTTGCCATGGACACGAAAGGGGAGCAGAGGCCCTCTCCCTCCCTGCCACCTGCGGAGGGCGCTCTACAGATGGAGATGCTCTGTGGGCGTGGCTGTGTGCTGAGAACTCAAGGTGCCGGCTGAGCAGGAAGCACTTGATTAGGGTTTAGTTTAAAATAAAAGGCTGCTCTCCACTCCCCTGCAGTGTAGCCGGATCCCAGCGAGATCCCCCAGCAGGGGAAGGTTTGGGCAGACCTGGCACCCGGGGCTAGGACGTGCCTGTCGGCTGCAGGGTCTGGCCACGTGCAGCCTCGTCCAGGTGTGTTATCGCCTCTGCCTCCTGCAGCCGAATACCGCGGCACTCGTGGCCCAACGCCCATCCGGGGGACTGCGTCCTCAGATTGATAAGGAGAGCAGGTCAGACAGTCAGGGTCTGAGGCAAGGCTGCACTGAACACTGGCTCTAATTGTCCTCAGAGATAAAGGAGGGGAAAAAGCTACATGCTTCTCGCCCTTCAGGGGCCCCTCGGAGTGGGCGTGGGGAGCCTCGCGGCCGTTTCGCGGCGTTCTCCTCCTCATTACCGCCACCCTGCAGGAGATAACGGGAGTCCGGTCCCGCGCTCGGCAGATAAACCGGGGACGGGCGGCCGAGATCGCGTCCGGCTCCTATCTCCCCCGGCCCTGCCACACGCCCGCTGCTCCGGCGGAGAGCTCAAACAATAGCTTCCATTGGAAAAGCGAACTGCAGCTACCGCATGCCAGAGGCCATAATAGCCTCTCCCTTATCGCAATATCTCCAGCTCTGAGAGAGCTGCAGCACAAGCATGCCTGGCATGACAGGTATGGGGAGAGGTGGGACTGGAGGGATTGGCCAGAACTTACACCTGCGGCACTAAAAACACTTAAAGAATACAAAAGACACAGGTCAAGGCTGTTTTAGTTCATTCAAAGCTGTCCATCCTGTAGCACACTGATTCTCAATCCGGTTCCTGGCGGCACACTGTCCTGCATATCTTCCATCTATCCTCGCTCCACCTACCTGACTGAACTCATCAGCGGCACGTCTAATTAGCTGAGCACACCTGATTTAATCAAGAGCATGTTAATCACACTAATCAGGTGTGTTTGGAGCAAGCATAGATAGAAGATATGCAGGACAATGGGCCTCCAGGAGTAGGACTGAGAAACACTGCTGTAGCAGAAGCACTGTCCCTGAACCTGACTGATGGGTTCTGCGATACTTTATTGCTACGTTGCTATGTACACTACCTTATCTTTGTTTCTTTTGTGAACACTACCACATCTTCACAACAGTAAATACATAAATAAAGCAATAATAATGTGAGAATTCTTCAGCTTCAGGTACGGTGCAGGGCTGTCTCTGCTGCCCTCGGGGAAAGAGGTGGGAGGTTAAGGACAGGCTACGCTGCAGTACCCGATGCCAGCTTTAGCAGCAGCACGGAGGATGAGCTTCCGGGGGGAAAGACCTGTTTGTGTTTTTCCAGGAGAAGATTCAGCGAAATGTGTGGTGCCGTGCACTCTAACTCAGCGCAGCTTTCCTTCCCTGCAGGGACACGCTGATGTAACTCCAGCATGACTGATGATTTCATTATTCAAACTAGAACATTTGAATGTGACTTTCAGGCGCAGACTTTGCAAACACAGGGAAATGAGAGGCCACGGCTCTCCCGCGCGTGGACAGAGAAGGACAGCTGGAAACGGACACGGAGGAGAGGCATCTGAGCGCTGTCAGTCACAGCGAGAAACCGCCATCGCCATTCTGCGCGGAACACTGAGTGCTTCACACTGCAGGGACGAGCGCTGTTCACATCAGCCTCTCCACACCGGCACACACCACACTCACACTGCAAAAAATCTCCCTTCCCCAGGATGTAACCGACAAATAAAAATGTATAATTCCCTTAAATGATTTCTTTGGATAAAAACTACCTCTCTTGCATAGCTTACAGTGTTTTTTTAACTTATTTTCAGAGAAAATATCCTCACAATAAAAAGACCTTGTGTATGATCATAATAGGAACCAACTGTGGCTCAAAAGGAATCACAATAAAAAAAAATCACAATAAAAATCTCACAATAAAAAAAATATAAAAATATTACTTTTACTCATGAGTATACTGAGTTTTATGATAATCTCGAGGCCATCCTTGGAACAGAAGTTTTTGTTACAGGCTATCTTCAGATGAAATCACCAGTGGGTTCCATGATACACAACACAACTATGAACACAGCCATGAACACAGCCATGAACCCAGCCCCTGTGGGTAACACTCTTCCTCCCTGCCATTCCACACTGCACACTGCATTCTCTATAGTTCAGATTCCCAGCCAGGTAAACAGCTGAGTCACCTGAACAGGAGAGAAGCCAAAACTGTGTTAAAGGCAGTATATCCACATTGCACTGCTAAGACACACACCTCATGCCTTCCCTCCATTTAAA
>CM032888.1:32696534-32704034 GCA_019176425.1 Megalops atlanticus
GCGGAGTCACACCTGCTCCCAGCTTTTTCAAGGACGGCCGCGGAGTCACCAGGTCCCCCCGGTATTTGAGGCGACCCTCTGTATTTTTAGGCACTGTGAGGTGATGGAATGATTGAGCACCCTGTGAGATGCTCCCCGGACCCCAGAGAGGCAGGGCGGGGCCACTTTCCAGGGGGGCTCATTTTTAGGCCAAAACCGTCGTCCGGGACTGCACCACGGGAACACATCGTTAACATCGATCACTTTCCTCATGTTATTACACTGCGCTTAATGACAACAATTACAACCACAACTGCTATTATCATTGCTAATGACATTTTTAATTTGTATTATTATTTTTTATCATTGTCATAATTTGCATCGTTATAAAAGTAATTGTTCAAAATGACACTTGGCACAAACCACTTCTTGGTTTCTTGCTTTCACCTGCACTCCCTACTTGTAAACTTTGATTTGTTGGTAATTTTGCCCTCCATGAAACATTATCTTGGAGTCCTGTGGAAACTAGAATGCACAGACTAGACAACACTTTTCTTATCTTTAGGCCAAAACCCTCCTGCTGCTCATCATTCTGAAATATCCAGTTTCTTATTATGACTGGCAGTGTTAATGTTACCAGCACAGCACATCCAGTGTGATGGAGTGCAGGTTTCTCCTGCACATGCTCTGTAACCCAATTTTTTTTGCGGGTTCAGTCCTTTCGCAACACCCCACATGCTGGCCTGCAATAGATCATGGTCCTGTGAATAAAAATACCACACGTCACCTTCAAGGTGCGCTTTACATACGCTTTGTTTTTCTAAGAATAGCTCCCTACTGTATGAGATGCACAGCCGGAACGGATCACGAGGCTCCAGCTGACCTCGAAAGGCCTCCCCGCTTCCTGACTTTACTCTTTTATCTCATCACTGCTGCTTAACTCATTACTCACACGGAGGAAAAAACACACACCAAAGTGCTGAATTTGAATGCATACACAGCTATTTGAATGTACAGCACAACTTTTGACTGCTGCTTTGACTGGACAGAAAACAAAGTCAACGGCAAGAAAAGCTGGAAAGGACTGAGCTCCCATCACAGGAGAAGGCAGGCGGGAGAGAGGGCGTGAGAGCCGGGACAGACGTGTGAATACTAGTGACAGCGTGACGTAATGGAGGTCCGTTTCTATAGGTACACGCAGCCCCCCGCCCCCCCCCTGCATTATGGTCTGTCACGCAGCGGCTTCTGGACTCTAATGGAGCGGGGAACAGAGCGGGAGAGCTTGCTCGTTCATCATGTGCGCCCCACAGGCCTGGCACGCTGATGGACACCTAACCCACTCCTGAGGCAGGAAGTGTATAAATACACCCTAACACCTGGGGCCCTGGCCAACCTGCCCCCCACTCTGAGCGGGCCCACAGCTTTATAAATACGACCCAGCAACACCGCGCTTCAGTAAGGACCGCGAGCAACATCGTGGCTAATACTGCTGCTTCACTAACAAGACTGAGCAACATTGCTGCTAATATCGCTGCTTCACTAACAAGACTGAGCAACATCGTGGCTAATATCGCTGCTTTTGTGACGAGACTCAGCAACATCGTGGCTAATATCGCTGCTTCACTAACAAGACTGAGTGACATTGCGGCTGTATTAATACCCTGAGCAACATGACAGCTATATTAATAAGACCAATGACTAATATCACAGGTCTGTTAATAAGACTGATGAGTAATATTGTGGCTTTTTTAATAAGCCTAGGCAACATTGTGACTTTTTAAGACACTTGATAAGTAATATCGAGGCTTTATTTTATAAGACTGATTAGTAATATCACGGGTTTATTAACCTGTCACCTATTAACCTGAGGTGTCGACAACATGCTGGTCCTGACATAAATTCCCACAAAACACACATACGTACACACACACACACACACACACACACACACACACGCACACACGTATGTACACAGGCAAATTTTTATTGTCCGAATGAATGAAAATACACACACACACTCATAGCTCTTACTGCCAATATGAGAAACATAACTGTGCACACGCACCTTGTGCCAACATGACAGCACACACATATGGTTCCTACTGCCAAAATGGCACTGATCTCTCTCTCTCTCACACACACACACACACCCACACACACAGCAGAAGGTACTCCAGAAGGGATATCACCAACTCACTGTGACAGGAAGCTGCTTTTATCAATCAGTCCCTGTCAGGCTGGGAACAGAACAGTGCCAGCTACAGACAGGGTCGGGACCGGGACAGGATCACGACAGAGATAACGCCAGATATGGTTATGATTGGGCGAAGGGTCGTGGTATGGTTGGGCTTCAGGTTCTTCTACCTTCACACTTCCGGCTTGATTTAGGCTTCTTTCATTGGCAGGCTACGGTTTGGTTTCAGTCTTTGGGTGCAGAGATGAAGTGAATGATGTTGCTGAAGCTTTGGGGATGGAGCAGGGTGGATTTGGGGCTGATGAATTGGTATGGGGTGAACTGCACCCCAGCCAGGCCACACAGACGGAGGCGGCTCATTATTCCTGTGTCCCAGCATGGCCGGTGGCAGGAGAGGTGCTAGCCAATACCTCATAAACACACGATGCGCTAAACTACACTGAATTACGCAGAACTGCACTGAAATGTGCACACACTCAATCACACACACACACTTACACACTCACTCACTCGTAGGCACACACACTCACACACACACTCACTCACATGCTCACATGCACACGCTTACTCACTCACTCACATGCACACACATTCACTCCCTGACACACTCACTCACTCGCTCACACACTCACTCACTCGCTCACACACTCACATGCACACACATCACTTGCTCACACACTCACTCACATGCAGGCACACACACTCACACGCTCACTCACTCAGATGCCACACACTCACTCACTCGCTCACACACACATTCATGCTCACAGGGATCAGTCATGAAAACCGGGTCCGGTACTGCAGAATGGCACCACCTTAGCATGAGATTCCACCTTCAGCATTGCTGCTCTTTGTCATTATGAAGCGTGTTTCTTACAGAAATTTTCATTCATTTTTTACTTATTTGTTTTCCTTTTTGTAAAACAATATGCAAATCACATTGTGCTAACTAAAATTGTATTTAATTACTGACTTACTACTTGATTGATTGATTGATTGATTGAAGGACTGAATAGTTGATTGATGAGTTGTTTGATCATTTGATTGGTTGATTGGTGGGCTACCTGACTGATTGATTGTTGTGATCATCCACTGACTGAATGATCGATAAATCAATCAGTTGACTAGCTAGTTGATCAATTTATTGATTATCACAACAAGTAATGAACTGAGTAATTCAAACTAAATCAGTAAAACATCAGGCAATCGAACATTCGGGCGATTAGTTGACTGACTGACTGCCCTATTTGGAAACCTTCCAAAACGGGCGGTCCCAGAGGGCTGGCGTGGCCCCTCCCCCCTGCTCAGGATTGGCTGATTGACCTCAGAGACGTTGTTGCACCAGCCCACTCTTTCCTCTGCCTTCTTCAGCGCTGCCCCCTGCCTCTGCTTCCCTGCTTTAAATAGCAGCAGGAGCAGACAGCTCACATTAATCACGTTTGAAATATACGAGGCGATACCAACGCAGTGGTCAGTGTTAATGAAACAAGCTCCCTGCGCTCTCAGGGTTAACGGCTGCCAGTGAAGCTCCGTCCTCCCTGCACAACCCTCGCTTCCTGCTATTGTACGCCGGCTACCTGCGGAGCTCCTCCTCGAGGGGAACAATGCCTCACCTTTGACCCCCAACCCCCCAGCCCCTACCAAACCGCAGCCCTCTGCACGCAATGCACCGTGCCGGTGCACACGCATCACCAAACCCTCCACAGCCTTGCTCTAAAACAGAACTAAAGCATGTCCGCTACTTCATTAGGTAATAACAACTGTATTTAATATTTTAATTGTAATAATGTGTATGTTTAATATTTTATGGAGTAATTATGTATGAAAGTAATTGTGTGTGTGTGTGTGTATGCGCGCGCGCATGCCCATGTGTGTATGTGCGTACGTGCCTGTGTGTGTGTCATATCTGAAGGAGCACTAATTGTGCTTGAGTATGATATTTGTATAAGCAGACCTGTGTGTGGGGAATGCTTATGGAGCTTCGTATACCTGATTGATATGCCTCCATTGGTGCGGGGCGCCTCTTCCAGTGCTCATTAATGCTAATTTATGCAGAGAGCCAGAGCGAGGAGGGAGGAGTAAACACTCACACACACTCGCTTTAGTGGCAAAAGGAAGAAGACAAATATTATTTACACTCTGTGGAAGGCAGCTCGCAGGGAGGAAATCAATACTGCTACTGTACCTCCATAACCACTCGCAAACACGCGGGCGCGGATCCGAGAGCGAGAGGCAGCAAAACTGCTGACAAAAGGGCTTCTGCTCTTTGGCTTCGTTACCTGGAGGAGGGAAAGCGGGAGACGGGGGGTGACTGAAGGCTGTGGGGGTGGGGGTGGGGGTGGTTGTTGGAAGGGGTAGGAGGATAGAGGTTGGAGGTTGGAGCGGGGTGGGGTGGTTGTTGGAAGGGGTAGGAGGATAGAGGGTGGAGGCTGTGGGGTGGTGGAGGTTGGGGGGAGGGTGGAGGTGGTTGTTGGAAGCTGCAGGGGGGGTGGTTGTTGTAAACTGTGGGAGGGTGTCTATTGGAGGTCGGGGGGAGGGTGGAGGTTGTAGGCTTTAAGGGGGACATGGGGGTTGGATGTTGGAGACTCTGGCTGCTTTGGAAACTACAGGGGATACTTGTTGCGGCAAGTTGCCAGGGAGTCCCGTGTACATGGGTTGGCGGGGTCGAGTCCAGCTTGCTCAGGGCAATCCAGAACCAGACGGATCTTACTGCTGTGATGGACTTAGGCCAGCAGACCTCAGAGGGCAGACACCACCCGCACTCTGATCAGCTTAGAGATCCACCCTCACCCGAGCACAGAGTCCACTACAGCACAGCTACAAAAACAACTCTCAGCTAAACACAGGGTCCACTACAGCACAGCTACAAAAACAACTCTCAGCTAAACACAGGGTCCACTACAGCACAGCTACAAAAACGACTCTCAGCTAAACACAGGGTCCACTACTGCACAGCTACAAAAACAACTCTCAGCGAAACACAGGGTCCACTACAGCACAGCTACAAAAACGACTCTCAGCTAAACACAGGGTCCACTACAGCACAGGGGGTTCAGAGAGTACCATGTGGGCTGAGTTTTTAAAAACCTGCACTGCTGAGTCTGTTGCTCTTTTGTGGTTCTTGGCGAGGGGGCCTGGTGCTAATGTGGTTGAAGTAGACACATGCTGAAGTCTGTCGCCTATCCATCCTCGTTAGCTGTGGTCAGCTCGGTGGCGGCTCTCCAGCTACACTGTCCTTCAGTGCACAGGCTCCGCGTGGGGAGGCTGGAGAGGACGGCTACAGGGGAAAATCCTGCCCCCGTTCCCCGTGTTCGGCTGCGCGGCACGAGGAAAACACCCCGAGGAGTCCTCGCACGTCCCACCCGCGTTCACTCACTGCCCAAACGCGCGGTCAAGCCCGGTTCAGTCCAGGATAACTCCCGCACTCTGCATTCAACTCAGCCTGACTGTAACGCACTCAGACGGCTTACTAATGGCACCCAGGGAAGGGAGGGTAATTACCCAGCAGTCCTCGGGCAGGTCTCTCAGCCGTCAGTGCACTGACTGCAAACTCACAAACATCACATCTCTCTGCTACAGGGCCCACTCCCTGACTGTCATCCACCTGTCAACATACCTACAGTGACAACGGAGGGGGAGGGAGAGGGGAGGGAGAGACAGGAGGGAGGGAGAGGGGACAGGAGAGTGAGGGGGAGAGAGAGAGAGGGAAAGGGGACAGGAGAGAGAGAGGGGGAGAGAGGGCGGGGGAGAGAAGGTGCAAAGTGGACCCTAATTACCCCGAGGACAGATACACAAGGATTCATATGAGAAGAGCTGATCCGCTTATTCCCCATTGAGCAGGTGCTATCTGCTGCCAGAATCCCCCACCCCTTCCCTCCATCTCTCCCTGTCTCTCCTTTCTGCTCTCCCTCCCTCTCTCTGTCCGTCACTTCCATATTGTCCACCCTGTATCCCTCATTCTCTCTCCACTCCCTCCATCCCTGGCCCTCTCCATCTCTGCCTTCTTCCTGTGCGTCTCTGATAAGCAGAGATACTCTGAATCCCGCAGTGTGTGAAACACACTGTGTGCCTCTCAGCTACTGCACCTGAGAGCGGGAGCGAGAGAGGGAGGGAGAGAGAGAACGAGAGAGGGGGAGACAGAGAGAGCGAGAAAGAGAGAGGGGCGGGAGAGAGAGCGTGAGAAGGGGGGGGGGGGGAGAGGGAGGAGAGGGAGAGGGAGGGAGGGAGGGAGAGAGAGAATTAGAGAGGGGGAGACAGAGAGACCGAGAGACCAGGAGAGAGAGAGAGAGGGGGAAACAGCTCCATCTGTGTTTCTTTCTCCTCTGTTTCACTCTTCATTATTTTCTGCTTGCTGCGTCTTTTTAAAGGTGCACTCTTTCTTTGTCATCTCTCACTCGCAGACTCATTTTTCCTGCCCTCTGCAGGTCCACCGTGGGCCGCAGCTCCACAGCCGGGAGCACAGCTGACCAGGAGAGCCCCCCACTCTAAATATAACCCTCACAGAGCACCGGTCCCGGCCCCACATCTGCATGGGGGGGGGGGGGTGCGTGTGTGTGTGTGTGTGTGTGTGAGAGACAGAGCCTGTGTGTGTGTGTGTGTGTGTGTGTGCGTGTGTGTGTGTCAGTGTGCATGTGTGTGTGTGTGTGTGTGTGTGTGTGTATGTGTGTATGACAGTGTGTGTGTGCATGTCTGTGTGTATGAAAATATGTGTGTGTGTGTGTGTGTGTGTGTGTGTGTGTGTGTGTGTGTGTGAGAGAGCCTGTGTGTGTATTGCCATGCGTGTGTGTGTCTGTGTGTGTGTGTGTATGTGGGAGTATGTGTGTTAGTGTATGTGTGTGTGAGTGTATGTGGGAGTGTGCATGCATGCGTGTGGCCATGTGTATGTGTATGAGTATATGTGTATGTATGCACGCCTGTGTATGTGTCTGTGTGTCTGAGAGATGTGTTTATTAGAAGGGAAGACAGCGTGGTCTGAAAGGCTGACAGAGGGGGCAGGCTATTGAGGAAGGTAGAAAGACGGCTTTCCGTGTGTCTGCCAGCCAGGCCAAGTCTGGCTTAGCAGGGAAACGTGGAGGAGATTCCCACTCGCCATTGTCCTTGAAAATCCCTGAACAATGCAGTGACTGCACAGCATCCACAAGGCAGAGCGCACTGCTCTCACCCCTCCAAAAAGCCTCTCACTGCATTGTTGATGATGCATTATGGGAGATTGACCCTTATCGTCAGATGGCCGCTTCCACAGTCAAGAGGCCTTTGTGTCACGATGCCAGCACCAGCAACAGCCAATCACTGCGCAGCGTGACCTGAACCCAGCGTTTTAAAGGGAA
>CM032888.1:32706534-32726534 GCA_019176425.1 Megalops atlanticus
AGCACAATAACATGGAGCTGACTCAGAGAGAGACAGAGGTACAGACGGGGGGGACAGAGGTATAGACAGAGAGAGAGAAAGAGAGACGGGGGAGAGGGAGAGAACGAGAGAGACAGAGGTACAGACAGAGAGAGAGGGAGAGAGAGAGAAAGGGAGAGAGAGAGAGAGAGAGGAAGAGAACGAGAGAGAGAGAGAGAGAGAGGTACAGACAGAGAGAGAGAGGGGGAGAGGGAGAGAGGGAGGAAGAGAACGAGAGAGAGACAGAGAGGGGGGGGATGGCGATACAGAGAGAGAGAAGTACAGAGAGCAAGAGAGAAAGATACAGAGAGAGAGCTGAGATCTCACTGCTCGTCTGAACCTAAAATGTCCCATCTATGATACTGTTTCCTCCTGGGACTGATACTGCGCCCAATCAGAACGGGCACTCAGAGTTCTCCCAGCGGCCCACAGCTGGTGCCGGGCTCCTGCTGGCTGGCGTTAGCCTTCCCCTGTGACTCACAGAAACAGCAAGATCAGAGTCTCAGGGAGGAGAGAGCCATATCACAGCCACAACCTCTCCTTACTGAACCACTCCAGTCCCTGTCTCCACTGCTCAAACCTGAACTCCTCCAAACTCTGTCAGCGTTAACTCCATATTCCTTTGGCCTCAGTCCAGCTTTCACCTTCATCACTCCAACCTCTTCTCTCTCCATCTGTGTTTCCTGCACTTTCCTCCATCCATCACCAGCATTACTCCACCTCTCGCGACCCCGGCCTCTGCCCTGCTCCATATGCCCACATCTTCAGCCCACGCCTGCAGTTCTCCAGCCAACCTGCAGGGGGCGCAGTGCCCTCAGAGCCACAGCTACCGCACGTCTGCTGCCCCATCAGATTACGCACTGGTCCCTTCTGTCTCGATGGCACCAATAAATAAAAGATAAATCTGTGACAGGCTGCAATAACAGTGCTGTTAAGGCAGTTCCAGCCCGAAAAGCAATAAAAAGGAGCGCTTTCATAAAGAAAGCTTTCAGGGTGACATTACGTAATCCCTTTATCTCGCCGTTACTCTTGGTCAGAGGCACAGACATGTCTGAAACAATGTGCTGGAAGAGCGTGCGTGTGAGCACGCCTGTGCCCGGGTGCGCACCATGTCGCTCACGGCGGAAGAGCACCAACTTTGTGCAAAACATATTTAAATGGCCGCCTGCAGGAAGAGGAACAGCTATCCGTCTCGCGGGCCGTCGCTCTGAGCTGCGCAGGGGGGGAAATCGGCCACTCGGCGATGCATCTGCCGCTCTGATCACAATGGCCCCCGCAACATGCCCCGGTCTTTATTAGGCTTCTGCTATTGGGCTTTGAAGGAAATTGAATTGAATTATGGAGGAATTCTCTGTTCCCTGAATGCCATCATTTCCCCATCACAATATAATAACATTCTCATATCTGTCTGTGAGGCGATGGGAAACACAAAGCACACAGCGTGCTCCTTTCTCTCCTTTCTCATTTTTAAATGAAATCCTTCATATCGCAGAGGCACCACACATCTGCTGTTCACCCGCGGAGGGTGAGATCTCCCTCACCAGGAGGACAACATCCTATCCATAACCCTCTCCTCTCTGCTGCAGGACGCGAGTGTGTGTGTGTGTGTGTGTGTGTATGGGTGTGTGTGTGTGTGTGTGTGTGTGTGTGAGTGTGTGTGCACATGCATGTGTGCGTGTGTGCGTGTGTGCATATGTGTGTGTGTACATGTACGTGTATCTGTGGGTGCAAGATAAAAACCAACACATGAATTGCAGAAGATAATGAATAGATGAAAGCATGTCGGATAAACAGGCGTCCTCTCACCCCATGCAGAGTCTTACAGTCCTGCACTAGAGGAGCACGTTCCTGCCCCCCACACACCCCCCGTGTCCTCACTTCCTGTGTGATAGCTCCAGTAACTACAAAGGCCTTCATTTCTTCAGAAACCTCTGAAGGGCCTTTATGTGTTTGTTACCGTGCACACAAAGGCAGTGCTGTTTACCTGCTGCTCTTTCGCTCTTATTTTACAGCTACTATTCAAAGCTGCGGAGAGACGGACAGACAAAGCGACAGAAAGAGAAAGAGAGAAAGAGAGAGAGCTAGAACAAGGGAGTGAGAAAAAGCGACAGATAGGAAAACAGTAAGAAAGAGAGAGAGAGATAGGGAAAGAGTGAGAGAGAAAAGGAGATGTTAGAAAAGAGCAAGAGAAAGAGAGAGATAGGAAAAGAGCCTGAGGAGAGAGAGTTAGAGACAAGAGAGCGGAGGGGAATTGGGAAGCCCACAAATGCAAGTCAGCTACATTAATATAGCAAAACAGAGGAGGAATTTTGAGGAAATGGAAAAAGGGAAAGAACAACAGACAGAAAACACTGAGCGGGAGAATGAGCATCTGCATCAAAGAACGAGAGGAACGGACAAACAGAGACAGCAGACGAACGGCGACTCACATGTGCCAGCACAAGACCAACGCCCTGTCAGTCACCTCAGATCCATCAGAGGTCAGAGGTCAACCCTCACCCCCCTGTAGGCTCCTCTTACTCCAGCTCAGTACTGCACTGCCTCACCCCTCAGCTCCACGGCAGACACTAACAGCATGGCGGTGTTTATCCTCTCATACTCATTTCGACACTCCGGTCTACGCAGGTGAGCACTGCTCTGGCCTGTCGCCCTGCCTTTCACGCTGTCACCCTCAGCGACTCTTCTCTGTTGTCACTGTATAATAGCTCTCCTTCTTATTTCACATTACAACAGTTCCGACTCAACACTCTGTCAGAGTTCCCATGTTAAACGCGCTGTATAAAATACAATCTGAACACTTTGATTGACAGCGTCCGCCCTCTTCACAAAACACAAACGCGGCGCAAAGTTGGGTTCTGAAACCCGGGCGGCAGCGGCAGGGAATTCTGGGTCAGCGGCCCTGGACTCAGCCGCCACAGAGCAGAGGCACAGAAAAGCTGCGTGCAAAACAAAGGAGGCTGGAGACCAGCCAGAGGAGTTTTTACATCACAGGAATCCAGGGTTCAGAATGAAATATGGACCGGCAGGGCCCCGACCGGACCGCGCCGGGTGGGGTGGGGTTTGGGGGAGGCCTGCTGATCCAGACTGCAAAGCTTTGAACAAATTGCACCGCGGCGACTTCAGAACAAATCACCTGCTCCTGCATTCTGCCGGCTCACCTTGCCTGGATTACCGTCGGCCGGCCGGCAGGAAGAGCCAGCTGACAAATCAGCAACTTTCTCCAATGAATTCATTAAAAGTTCGTTTGTGATCGATGGTGGGGAGGTGGGGGGGGGGGGCAGGTCAGATCACAAGCGGAACTGTTGTGTCTGGAAAAAACAGGAACAAAGCGAAACGCACAGTCGTAAGCAAGAAGCAAACTTTATCTCCTGATGTCTGGTAATCAGAAAGCATCGATCCATCGTCTCTAATTAAGCCTCACTGTGTGCCGGGCCATGTGCTTGTGCACAGGGAGGAGATGCTTAAAATAAACTCACACACGCTCACTCACACACACACACACACACACACACGCACACACACACTCACACACACACTCACTCACACTCACTCACACACACACACACACACACACACACACCCAGCCACCCACACACACTCACACACACACGCACGCACACACGCACACACGCACGCACGCACGCACGCACACACGCACGCACACACACACACACTCACTCACAGACACACACACACACACACACACACACACACACACACACTCACCACCCACCCACACACACACACACACACACACACACACACACACACACACACACATCCAGCCTCCCACACACCCACACACACACACCACCTTCATCATAATTATTTTCATCAACACTGTCACCCTCACCATCCTTATTCTCGTCCTTATTTTTATCTCACAGGTGCGGCCGAGCTCATGGTGCTGCTGGTTTGAAACTCACAGCAGTTGAAATGCACAGTACAGAGAGGGTTTTAGCTCAGGTCAGGCTGTCCCTTCAGTGGGATACTCTGACTGGATGCTCCTTAAAATGAACTACATCTCTGCCTCTTCCTCTGCTCTTGTGCCTCTCGCCCTGCCGTCATCTCCCGCAGTGGAGTGTTTCTTTCACCACCACACACCCTGTTTAAGCAGTGGGTTTATGAGGCCAAAAACACAGCATATAAAGCACATTTAATCCCCCCCTCAGGCAGGACTACCAGAGAACCTCTTACATTAATGAACAGGTTCTGCTGCCAGCTACCTGCGCGGTGACATCAGCCATGCCCTGCCGTGATTGGCTCCTGCCGCGGTTGTCCCGAACGCTCACGGGCTGCATCACCTCCAGGTGAACGAGCACGGAGCGCTACCTGTTGCTAGGGAGCGGGTGTTGGCAGTGACACTGCGTGGACAGTATAGAACGTGGTGAATGTGGGAGTGTGACTCACACCCCCCTCCCACACAAATACACACACACACACACACACACACTCCAATATTTTGAAATGCTCCATTTGCCTAAAGGCCTCTGGGAGAGGGCTCACCAGTCGGTCAGGTCCCGGGCCCGGATGCGAAATCCAAACCCCCCCCCCCCAGACCTCATCCCCACTGGAGTCATGTGAGTCCTCACCAGTTCCATCCTGCAGAATTTCCAGGTCGTTGTAAAATATTCAAACATGAAGTGTCAGCGCTGGGTTTACACAGCATACAGAGGGAGCAGGTGATCCTTCATTTGCATGTCTGTGGAGGGCAGACTTAATGCACGCTGTATCCCTGCTGCCTACCTGCCCTGCCTTCCGCCCCCAGGTGGGACAGAGAGACGGGAAAAAGCCCACCGGACGCAGCAGGTGTACGTGTGAGCTGTGACTCAAAGTTCTGCTCCAGGTCGGGTGCAGTATTGCGCAGGCGTTCGGCTCACAGGCACAGAGCTGCTGCAGGTGAGAGAAGGCCATCCCATAATTCAACACCATCCCAGCCGCAGGCTGACTGAGTCCTCACGCAATGTGCCGCAGCTCCGCACAGATGCAGCCAATGCTCACCCTCCAGCAGCTGAGGGGTTAACTCTGCAATCCCCCTCCCTGTGCGGAATGTATTCACTCCTTATTTCCGGAGGCGTGACTTAATCTGAATATCCACCGAACTCTGCCAATTTACGGGCCATTGAAGATGCACTGTGGGAGAATGAAATAAAATAAAGCATGCAAATTGTGAGTGACTATTTAGGTTAGGTCCTCTCGGCAAAATCTTTGTAGGTCATTGGGTAAAGGAACCGGCAGAGTCCTGCAGCGAGTGTCAGGGGGAGGGGGAGGGGGGTAGGGGGTGCATTTGGGAGTGGGACTCTCAATCTGCCACATGGGGGTGATGGTGGTGGATTGGGGGTGTCAGGTTGGACCTCCACCACATTCACCAGCTCTCTGCTCTACATCAATCTGTTTTGGAGCTCTGTAAGCAGCCACCGGATTGGACAGAGGGGCCCTCAGTCCCGTGGGGACAAACGGACAGACACACAGACATCGTCCCCACCTCCCCTGCTGTATCAGACACCGCCCATCGGTCCATCTGCCACAGCCTGGAACCCCGTGCCCCCCCCCGAGATCAGGGGCACCCCCGGCTCCCACAAGCAGATCTTACTAGCGGCCTGATGACATCAGCACAGGGTCCTCCTCTGGCCCCTCCCCCTCACACCTTACTCTGTGTGTCTGTGTGTGTGTGTGTTTGTGCCCATACGTGAGCTTGAGTACACGGTTTTTGCTAAGAAGTATTTTTTTATCCTAGCTGAGGCATAACTCACATGAAGACATGCCTATTTCTCACGTACGCGCACATAGGCACGCACACACACACACACACACACACACACACACACACACACACACACACACACACACCTGGACAGTGTCAGCTCTGTCTCAGCGCTGTGTCTTCAGCGCAGTGCGCACGGCAGTGAGGCGCCATTAATATTCCCCCAAACAACACTGAGTGTTTACACAAAGGGACCCAAATGAGACAGTGATTGAGGACGGATCCGGCGCCCGAGTCGACGCGCGGGCTTTCAATTAAAGCGCCGAATGATTAATACATCAAACGGCATTAGCTTCCCGCTTTCCGGGCCACCAGAGCCGGCGGCCGGCTCGCGGGCCGGCCCAACCCGCGGCGCCGATCCCGTGATGGATCGCCTCCGGCCCCGTCTCCCACTCCGGCTCCCGCCCCGTCCACAAACGCACTTCCCCTTCCTCTGTGCAGCACGCCGGCCGGCCGTTTGGTCCCCCCCAGCCTGTAGACCGTGTCCCCCCCATCGCTCCACGCGTGTGCTGGAGGGCATCTCTGAAACCCGCTCCTCACTCTTTAATTAAAAACCCTGAAAAAAGGGTGTTAAAACCCCGGGGGGCCACAGGGGAGCACGACACACTCTACCTAATGCCACAATTTCGGTGAATTTGCTTCCCATCTTAAGAGAAACTTAAAACGGCTGTGTCAGATGTCTTTGATGATTATCCAGCTTAGTGCAAACGTAGCTGCTGCCTCACCCTTCTCCATCATAACACAAACTGTGTTTTACAGCTTTTTACTCTTCATTTTTTGTTGTTGTTTTCATGTGTCATTGCATTCGTTTTCTGACACAACCTCTTTGTGTTGTATAAGGTGGCACATTGCTCTTCTGCGGTGTGCTGTTCTGTGCTCAGAAAACTCTGACAGTCCCTTTAGAAGTGTGAGATAAATACATTTTACCCACTGGATCTGAACTAATGCTGAATTCGACTGAGGTTCATGTCCCTTTAAGACAGAAACCTGCCATAAATATTTCAGCTATAGGTTTGTTTTCTTTTCTTGTCTCTGTCGTCATGTTTGACTCAAATGGTCGAAGGACAGAGGAAGTTTTTAATACTTTACCGAACAATGAGTACAGCTGTATTGTGGCACTGGCCATTGTCTCATTTGTTAGGTTCATGCATTGTTTCTCAGAGCTATGAGCCGTCACGTCAGGCTTGATCCCGCAAACAGGAACTATCTGTGAATTCAATGCAGAGAAGCATGGCTTCCTCTCCCATGCACTCAACGCTAACAATACACCACACGCCAGTCAGATCCAGTCAGTCTTAATTACTGATAAAAAAGCACTCGATTAAATAGTGTTTGCTTATATTGCCACACTTTCTCTTTGTCTAAAAGCATCTAATTGTTTGAATTTGAGTACACTGTTTTGTTTGTTTTATTAGCTGTTCTTATTATCTAATTCTGCTTGTTCTGTTCTTGTGATCTAAAAAGCTAATTGTGCTCATTTCCACGCTGTGTCAGGATAAGCATGTGGAAGGACATGGTGTGAGAACGCCAGCATTTTTCAGCTCTCCTGTGATTCTCTACCCTTCCACGCCAGCTGGGAATGACAGACCGAGAAAATCATGATCTCATGACTTGAAACATGATTTTACAGTGAAAAAATGTGACATGCAGGGCAGTGGCAAGCAGTGGCATGTATGTGTCCCTGTGTGTGTGTGTGTGTGTGTGTGTGTGTGTGTGTGTCTGCACTCAGATGAGTGCTATGATATCCTGGCCCGCTATCTGCAAAAAAAAAAACTGTAAACTTTGCAACCAAAAAATATAAAGATGATACATTTAATATCTATCAATATATTAAGTATAAATATAACTATATATAGTTATATATTTAAATATATAAAATTGCTGGCAAAAAAATCTGTAAATATACTGCAATATTTGCTATAAAAATAAATGATACTAAATATACAAATACTCATTTAGTATGCACTCAAATGTTGACTGTTGACTGTGAAATGTTTTACTGAACGTATTTCATGATATTTTACAAAAAATAGAAATGACAGATTAGAATAGATTTTTTTATTATATCCTGCAACTTGTGCCCTAACCATACCTTGATGTATTGAGGAAGAACACATATTAATGCTGTTTCATGTTGATGATATTTTTGATGATGGTGAGTGTGTTTGGGAGTGTGTAACTGGAGTGATGGTTAACCCAGGTGAGGACTGCCTCACGTGGAACAGAAGCCTTTTCCACACAGCGGGGGTGAGCAGGCGGAAACACACAGCTGCAATCAAACGGCTGGCCAATCAGGACCCCTCTGCAATCCAGTACCCGCACTCGCAGTGCACTTCACCTTTGACCTTTTAAGCAGCTGGGTGGAGAAGTGAAGAGCATATTTTTATGTGACATTATCTCACGTTTAACCATTTATAGAGAGCAGAAAGGGGCCGAACAGCCTGGCTGATGCTCTGTCTCGGTCATCCGTGTCTGTCCTCTGTGCTTCTCTCACTATGGGATGGCATTACCATGGGGACAGGCAATTACAGCTGTGGCCCCACCGCAGACGTGACCAGGTGCATGTTCAGACGTGTCCTGGCCTAAAAATACCACAGGCTCACCTGGTGCCTGTATCGCACCGCGCCCGAGTGTCGTTAAACAGAGACCCCTCTGACCTCCGCACGCCAAACCACAGGCCTCTCAGAGTCACTCCTCTTCTCCTGTCCCGCGGTTTTGCTGCACGTGCTCCGCGGGATTCTCCACAGCACAGACGCGCTGCCGGGCAGGAACACGCTGTCCTTTCAGAGGCAGATTCTCTCTGCTTCCTGTCCAGCCCCACAGAGGTATGATGGACAGGCACTCACATGCGTCTTATTCTCATTCAATTAAAACAATAATGCATTCCGCCAGTGAATGCTGCCGTCTCCCAAAGAGACCTTCACAAACAAGAGGAGCTATTAACCCCCGCCTAAATAACGCTGCTCCTCTCTGCTGACACCGGGTCTCCTGGGACGAGAATAATGATGCTCCATACACCCTCTCTGCCTGGGCCGATTCTCGCCCGGTCACCCCGAAAACATGACGGAATCAATTACCCCCCCATTTCTCAATGGGCAGAATTAGGATTCTGTGAGCGCAGTTTGCCTGCCTCCCAGTGACTGAGACGAATCACCGGCACACACAGCACGTATGCTGTTGTCTTAACAATCTCATCAGAGCCCGGGAAACCGGGCTTCTGGCCCCAAGCTCTACGGCTCGCGCTTAAGATCGATCCCACTGTCTCTCTGCAGACTCTACACTGCTGCACACCCTTCTCTCTCTCTCTCTCTCTCTCTCTCTCCTGTCTGTCTGTCTGTCTGTCTGTCTGTCTCTCTCTCTCTCTGCCTGATTGCCTGTCACTCTTTCTCTTCCTGCCTGTCCGTTTCTCTCCACCTCTCTCTCTGCCTGCCTGTCTTTCTCAAATTCAATTTTTTTTTTTTAAATTCATAAACCCTTACATGTTTCTAAAGCAATTTTATAATAATAAGACATGAATGATGAATAATAATAAAAACAGCCATAACAACAATAATAATAGCAGCAACAAAATTAAAGCATTATGTCTGTTTGTGAGTACCCTTGCATGTGTGTGTACCTGTGTGTGTGTGTGTGTGTGTTTCTCTCTCACCTTGTCTGACTCAAAAAAAAAAAAAAAACATATGTACCCTGAAAGAGTGTAGCTTCCTGTTTTAAGTACAATATGAGTAGCAGTCTTTCAGTAGAGTAGCAGTAGCAATCTCTCTCAGGCTGGGAACAGAGGATTTAACACAATTTGATATAGTTAATTTGTCACTGACCATTTTTCAAGATCGCAGTGAGATCTTTACGTCGTAAAAAAAAATCTCATAGAAACTTGGCATTATGATCAAAATGGCCCGGACCCGGGAAAGAGAGAAGAGAGAAAGAGAAACCGGGGGGAGCTGTGGCGGGAGCACAGCTGTTTCTCTGATATCTCAATCAACACCTATCATGACAAAGGCAAAAAAGACCACTGCTGGAGAGAAACAGCGCTGACACCTCACCAACACGGTAAGGAAATGCTAACTAGCAAGCTAGCTAAAAGCTAACGATAACAACGCCAGGCCAGGAGATAGATGACAGCGCACAGACCTCTCCGTCTGTGTGTTCATGTGTGGTCGGGAAGTGTGAGTGTGTGGGGGTGAGAATGGTGGTTAGTTAGCCTACCGTGGTTATAGCGCAGTGTGCAGGGGTCTGTGAGGTTAAGATTTCAGCAGCCATTCAGTGCCCTGTCTGCCTGAGAACCACACATCCGAGAGAGAGAGGCTCCCTCACGTCTGACCTGACCCTGCAGCCGGTTTGCGGTGCGGCCTTTATGCGTTTTCGCTCTGCTGAATAAACACTACAACATGCAAATAATGGCAGGCCCTGTGAAAGCTTCCAGCTCTTCCACACACACAATGCAAACAGCGCAGAGCCCCCGACATGTTCCTATTAATGTACCCAGAGCAAGCCCGGCACATCCTCTCTGCACAGGAAGAGCTCAGCAGACAGGCTCAAAGGAGCAGATGTCAGGAAGATGTCCCCACGGAGGGGCACACCTCTCCTTCTCCAAAAACAAGGGGATCTCCATACACAAACAATGCAGGAAGTGCTGCAGACAATGGCTAACCCATGGAATAGATGTCTGAGGAAGAAAACAGGCCTTTCCCGTCTGCAGGAGACACCGGGGCGGGGGTCAGAGCAGGGGGAGAAGTGGGCTGAGTGCGTGTGTGTGTGCGTGCATGTGTGTGTGTTTGCACGCAAGAGTATGTGTTTGCGTGTGTGTGTGTGTGTGTGTGTGTGTGTGTGTGTGTGTGTGTTTGAGAGTGTGAGAGTGTGTGTGTTTGTGTGTGTGTGTGTGTGTGTTTGTGTGTGTGTGTGTGTGAGTGAGAGTGTGTGCGCAGCTGTTAAGGTTGTCCCTTAAAAAGATAGTCTTATAATGGCCCTGTTCAGGTGCTTCACAGGGCGGGGCCTGAGGCCACCAAACTCAACAGGAACGACTGACAGCATCCCTGCCTTCTCTGCGAAGGAAGACCAGACCCTGCTTTCTCATTGGCTGAAGTAAATTAACGTAGCGGGGGGGGCGAGCGAGAAAGAGAGATGGAACAACTGACAACTGTGAGACGTTGAGACAGAGCTGCTATTCCATGCAAAAAATATACTGAAAAATGTATTTTCCCACTCTGATATACCGACTATTCACACACCTCCCTGACATGCAGACTTCCAGTCCTCCTCAGAGACCAGAGACAATGTGCTACACTTACAGCACAATACATCACTGCCCGACTGTCTGAGGGACAGTGTGTGACACAGATATCGAGAGTCTTACCTAATATCACCGCAGAAATACATAAATATACATCATTCCAGCACAGAACACACTGTCCACGTTTATATATAAATGTGTTAATTTGCGTTGTTAATTTGTCGATGCGTTGTTTACGTTGCAATGTATGCTTAGATGACAAGTAAGATTTAAGCTCATACACCAATAAAGCAAGCTGAACCGAAAAATATACACTGAATTGAAAGAAAGAAAAAGAAAGAAAGAAGGACAGAGAGGCTCTCCAGACTGAAGCTGAGACAGCGCAGGTCAAAGAGCGGTCGCTGTCACGCAGTGTTCAGTGGCATCGTTGAGGCGGGGGAGACAGACGGAGCAGAAATGGAGCCGACAGGATGAAGCGCGGCTCATCAGATCAGCAGAACCTGTGCCGGCTGCCCGACGCACCTGGAACACTGCCCCTGCTGGTGGGGGAGGGAACTGCAGGGGGCTGCGGGGGCCCCCGCGTGGCGCCGGCGGGTCTGTGCAAATCGGTGACAGATTTTTATCAGGATGCAAATGTGCTGCACGCAGAAGGCAGGCAGGAAGCTTTGTTAGCTATTAGCGGTAATGCACTTCCCCATAGGCCAGTAATGTGCTCCGCCATACGGGAGATGATATATTCATGTCTCTTATTAGCCTCCACCTAGCAGAATCCACACGGATGGAGCTGCAGCCTGCAGAGGCAGGTTACCAGGCCAAGGCGGGAATCGGAAGGGGGAAGGATTTGAGCCTCTGCTCTCTGGCGAGCGGTCAGCTTCGGGACGTCTCTATCGAGGGGCGCAAGCTGCCAGCTCCCGGAGTGAAGGGCTGTGAGACTGACTGTGACAAACAGTCTAAATGCGGACGTGACATTTTGGCTTTATCTGACCGAGCGAGTGACATGGTCCTGGCTGAGGTGAGCTGCATGATGGGTATTTTTACCTCTCAGCCCCGCTGTGCAGAGTCAAGCGGGAGAGAGAGCAGGAGAGGAGGGCCGAACGGAGAGAATGCATCTGCATGTCATAATAACGACCCAATGCACTCACGCGCACACACACACACACGCACACACACACACATGCGCGCACACACACATGCACACACACACACACACACACACAGACGCTCACGCACGCACACACACACACAGACGCTCACGCACACACACACACACACGCGTGCACATACACATGTACACACACACGCGCGTGCGCGAACACACACACACACACACACAGTAATCTGTGTGCTGTGGAGAGTGTGTGTCATTTCGGGAGCTGTGCCTCTTTCATGCTGCATGACAATGTGCAGCCAGCATTCTGAGGGCGTTTTCTGCCTCTTCAAAGAGAAAATTAAAGCGTAAAATGAGATATGCCCTCTGATATAAACAGCAGAGCTGGAAAAACACTGCGAGGGCCTGCAGAAATACAATGGATTATTCTGATATGAAAACACAAAATGTAGCACTCAAAACACACACACTTAGCTCAGATGTGATATAGCCAATCAGGCGTGGATGAGCGCAGATCCTGGGATTCGGGATGAACGGGTCTGAGCCTCACAAAGAAGGCCATGCGCTTATTCTAAAGGAGGAGCAGCCCAAACTTTAAACACTGCTGTTTAGTGTGAACCAATATAGTACCTGTGTATGCATGCATGTGTGTATTCACGTGGTTGTGTGGTTGTATGATGGTGTTTTTGTGCGTGTGTGTGTGTGTGTTTGATCCTCAAAAAGTGACTTTGGACTCCTTCGTGCTTGCCACGTGTTCTGCCTTAGAGAGGCAGGGCCTCAGAAAGAGGCCAGGCAGGGCCTCAGAGTGGAGGCAGGTCTGAGCAGAGGCAGGGCCTCAGAGTGGAGGCAGGGCCTCAGAGCAGAGGCAGGGCCTCAGAGCAGAGGCAGGGCCTCAGAGTGGAGGCAGGTCTGTGCTGGTGTGTGAAGCGCATGTTGACAAGCGTGCCGCCTGCTTTTGTTCCTCCAGTTAAAGCGTAAGTGCTCAAATCCAGCGCTACAGGCCTGAACAAATGGGCCGGGGGGGGGGTCCTGGCTGGCAGGCACACCGGCCTTTTGTTCCCCTCGTCTTACTGGGGGGTTGGGATTTTGACACCCCCTCTGCCAAAAACATCCTGGAAGACACACAAGGAGGGGGTTCCAGGAGATCAAAAGTTGCAGAATCCAAGTGAAGCTGCTTTTTTCATTAACATGATTCTAATGTTATAATTACATCCACATCCTTGTGTCATCTTAATTGCACATATATGTACAATAAGGCACGATGAATATAATGAATGTAATTTAATTGCTGTGACTGTTTATTCATTAATCAAGCAATCGTATGCAATTATACACACACACACAGACACACACACACACACACACACACAGACACACACACACACGCAAACACAAACACAAACTGTAGGCAAGCATGAAATCTCAAAGGACGAGCAGGTAATCTAGCTGTCTTGTCAGTATTATGCAAATCACAGATCTAAAAAAGAAATTTGAGTGAAAGGGATGAATTAAAAGAAAGCATATCCAACAACAGCCTCTGTTACTCACCGATGTCCGGCTTTCGCTAAACCCAGCATTCTGTTTCTATGAACTGCCAAATGTGCCGTGACAATTCTGTCCCAATTATGGTGCTAATATATTATTAACATTGACACAGTAATATCAGGAGACTGAAGCAGTGTTATCTTCAATTACTTTCATTCATTTTCAAAGTGAGTAGGTAATCTCTGAAATAGACTGCTAGATTGTGTGCCGATAGAGAAAGGTAGAGTAAATATATTCCATCAATTTAGCGCTGGGAAAATGCTATTACCCTTGCTTTTCTTCCCTCTGACATTCACACAAAATGGACGTCATTTCAGTCTGTGCAGAAGAAAGATGATTTTCGGGGTCTTTGTGATAGACCACCTTGATCAGAGGTCAGACGCTTAACACCAGTTCAGGCAAAAACGCAGACTCTTTTCTGAAACCGCTCTCTCTGATTCTGCTCTGATTATTGAAACTCCTGCCTGACTCTGCTGTGACTCCACCCTGATTCACTCTGACTTCATCGCTCAGAATTCTGCCCGACTCTGCTTTCTGACTCCGGTCTCTGACTCCTCTCTGTGACTCAGCGCTCTTTGACTCTGCTGCGTGACTGGTCTGACCTCAGCGAATCTCTGATTTCATTGAAGAGGCTGGAGGGAAACAGAGAGGAAGCGGCGTATTTAAATGAAGACGATCTGCGCTTGATTAGAGCCGGCCCCTCACAATGACCCACCCTGGGCAGAGAGCGCTGCTTTAATCACCACTTTGATCATCCATTTTCCAAAAGCCACTGAAGAGGGGAGCACGGCTCTGCCAATCATATCCGCATTTCTGCAGAGAGAGCGATTTGCTTACATCTACAGTTCCGCCTCAACATGGCGCACCTCTAACACGGCACACTTAATGTCTGGGCGCGTTGCACGGCAGTTTATCTGAGGGAATTAGTGACAAATGCATTTTGGGCTTGGATAAAGCTGCCACAGCCCTCTCTGAGAGCACTCTGAAGCACCAACGCTGCCTACAACAGCGCTGCCGCCAGACCACCTTTTTACCTGCCTTTACCTGCTGCCAGAGGTGCTCTCTCTGACATTAGCCGGCAGCAGGTGAGTCCAGTCTGTCAGGGCCTTGCTGATCACACACGTGTCTGTGAAGGGATGGTTAGAGACAGGCGACTATCTGTCACGTCCTGCCTCCCCATCGTTCAAGTTTAAATATGATACGGCCATACCGTAATAGACCTGAATGTGTGTGCGCCTGACCTCAGGTCATGAGGACACGCGTGCTACCGCCACCGCCGCCGTCACCGTTTCCAGGGTTACAGAAACAGAGGAAACGAGCCTGTGTAATTAGCGCTCGCAAAGAGGCAGCAGGACATTACGCAGTTTCTCCACGGCAACGCGAGGCCATTCTCCCCTCAGTAATGCCCTCCGCGGCCATTACCCAGAGCTCATCCATCAGGCCCGGCCGCGCGGAGGCGGAAACCGCGCCGCGGTGTCGTCAGAAACGTCCGCCCTCGGGGACACGCTGACCGCCGGAGCGAGGGCCGGAGCAGGGGCCGGGGTGGGGCCGGAGCGGGGCCTGGGAGCGCCGGACAGGTCTGATGAACGGGCGGGGCCCTGCAAGGGCGCGGGAGCCGGCCGTGCTGCTGTCCGGCGGCAGGGCCCTCTGATAAATGAGCAGGGACGTCTCTGAAAGGAGCTGCAGGATTCACGCTGAATAATTCCAGTCCGGGGAGAGTCTGAGGGGAATCTCGCTCTATTCATCAAACCACTTTTAATTATACAATATTGCCTATCCCAGATTAGTCCTATTTACTCTAAAGATTTGGACGGACGCCGCTCGGAGAGGCTCGGAATATCAAACAGGTTAGCCTCTGACACCCCCCCCGCACTGCCCGCCCTGTCTGCCGTGAGAGGCGCACCCCTGCACGGTCGTTAGCATTCAGCTTCTGCCGGTGTAGAAAAGTGCGCCGGGCGTCTATCCTGGCTGTCTGCAGACAGCAGTGGAATAGAAAGGAGCAGATAAAATAGGTTAATCAGAAGATAATATTAAAGCCACATGCATGGAGGGCAGGGAAATCTGAACTTCTGCTGAAAAAGAACACATCTATGATCATTTCTAAAATATATATTTGAGAGTATAGAGAGCAGAAGTGTGTGTGTTTGCAGGTACCCTTTCATGGGTGACACACCTCTGCCTCCTACAGGTTCACCTGATGCTGTGGATGTTTCTGACATGCACACACACACAAACACACAAATACATAAGCACACACGCATTCACACACACACACAAACACATACGCACGCACACATTCTCACACACACACACACACACACACACACACACACACACACACACACACACACACACACGCACACACACACATGCACACCAGCTGCTCCCCTCTCTGAGCTTCAGAAACATAAGCAGTCAGATGAGACATTGGGCCAAATCAAACCCTGCATTGAGTATGCAGGTTAAGACTCTGCCCTTCAACCAACTGAGTGGAATGTCGCTTATCCTGAGCCTGCTGCACGACCACAGACTGCAGAGCGCAGACCGCAGACTGCAGACCACAGACTGCAGACCACAGATTACAGACTGCAGACCACACATTTCTGACTGCAGACCACAGCACCGACCATGCTGACCACAGATGCCACAGCAACATGGCGACAGAGAGCAGAGTGCAGACCCAGGGCAAACACACCCATCTGTTAACAGGGAGGGAGGGCAGAAAACGAACAGCACCGGGGACCATAACACACCCATCTGTTACACCTCTGCGGCAACACACCCATCTGTTACACACACTGCGTATGTGTGCAACACCCATCTGTTACACACTCTGCGTATGTGTGGAGTAACACACCCATCTGTTACAGGGTATGTGTGCACACCCATCTGTTACACACTCTGTGTGGAGTAACACACCCATCTGTTACACACACTGCGTATGTGTGGAGTAACACACCCATCTGTTACACACTCTGCGTATGTGTGGAATAACACACCCATCTGTTACACACACTGCGTATGTGTGGAGTAACACACCCATCCATTACACACTCTGTATGTGTGGAGTAACACACCCATCTGTTACACACTCTGCGTATGCATGGAGTAACACACTAGGCCTGCACGATATGAGGAAAAGCGATGTGCGATAACATTGTTCAATATTGCGATGACTATATGACTTGTGATAAACAAATATTGAAGTGTGCATATTAGCTATACAGTTCCTATGTCTTTCTGCTTTAATAGGTACACTGCTAACACAGACCCCAAACATTGAATAGCCTATGCCCACGGAATAAAGCAATGAAATAAATTATTTCGAACATGCTTTTATTGAGCAAATTGCACATGAATACCCAACCAATTAAACAGAACATTAATTTAAATAAGACATTATAACTATAAGAAATTAAAGTTCAATTTCCCCTGCTCCCTTTAAAATATTTCTTCTAAACTCAACAAAAACATCTCTTGAAATAAAAAAAATATCTGGGGGAAAACAAATAATTAAATAAATATAAATTAAACATGGCAATTTAAAATAACTGTAATGTCTCCTATTGCAATCATCAAGGCCCTCGACTCCGCCCAACAAGGTGCAGAGATCTATAGTATGAGGGGGAAAATTGAAATAGAGCAGGGCCACTAAATCAAGAGAGAATTAGATAAAATCAGGAAAAAATATCTACCCCTTAGGGCAAGTTACTACCTTAGTTATTCCCTTAAGGGAAGTTCTTGGCCAAGAAAACCAGTAATCTTTAGTGTAACATTGTTCAAGTTCGCAATAATAAAAAGGTGTTATGCTAGCCTGTCAACTCTGTTATCTAGCATTACGTAGAGTAGGCCTATGCTTCGCTTTTCATTGGACCATTATTGGTGTTATTATATATTTCAGGCTTGGCCGTGTCTGGTGAATGTAGACCAAGACAAAACAATTTCACTCATGACAAAATTATTTTATTGTCATTTGATTTCACTTTGCAGCAGGTTTTCCACTTGTTCAAACTGAAAAGCCATATTAACGTTTTTTTACGGCGGACATTGCACCTACTTAGTGTTAGGTGTAAGTTTTAAGATATAACTTAAGTCTACGTTGAACATATGTCATTTGGTGCAACGGTATAACTTTTAGTTGTTCGTAAACTCGAATGCAGTGCCGATTTACGTTCGAACTAGGTAAAGATCGAACTTACGCTCTGCTGGTGCAACCGGCTGCTGGGCTCCGTCTGATAGGTCAAATGTTCGCATGCTGAGTGTGAATGCATGGCGCGTGTAAATAAAATGATTTTTTTTATTCATCGTGTTTCAGGCAGTCTTTTGCAATGCGTTTATCACGCATGTTCATATCGCGATGATGATGAAAATACGATTTATCGGTCAGCACTATAATACACCTGCCCATTACACACTCTGCATATGCCGTGTTTGTGTGGAGTAACGGGTCTATAGGCTTGATATCACTCCTTTTCATGAGCACCTTTTAAAGAACAGCCATGGCTCAGCTATGAGTTATATTTGAATCAGCCCTCTTAAATTAAGGTATTTGTTTGAAGCCAAAACACTTTGATTCATAGGCAAGGGTGAACTCTGTCCCAGACCATAAACGTTTCCAGAATCAATATTCTTTCACAACGTCACCGGCAGCGCTTTTTAAAAGCAAACATCCCTTTATCAATATTTTTCATCAGTGACATGTGTTTTGCACCATGAGCTCACGGACTGTGCACAGGGCCATTTTTTTCAGCTTCCATAAATCTGGGAGGAGTGGAACTGGAGGAGGAATCAGATAAAGGGCCAATGTAAACACTTCCTCCCGAGGAAAAACGCTGGAAGAAAACAACAGTAAATTTAAACAGCCGGCCCTGATTAACCCCTCGCGGCCCCCTTCGGCAGGCGCCCGGAGCCTTCCCACAGAGCCACGCCCTTCAACGGGAGCGCTGCTCGAACACCCCCCCGACAGATGTGGAGATGTTGGCCCTCTCCCCAGCTTATCAGCTTACGCAAGCCACGCTGCATTTCAATAAACCCATCTTCTGCCGATTTCTAATCTCACACACCATTAACACTGACACCTCTCTCTCTACCTCTCCCTCCCTCTCTCTCTCCCTATCTCTCCCTCTCTCTCTCCCTGTCTCTCCCTCTCCTTCTCTCCCCATCCCTCTCTCTCTCTCCCCATCTCTCTCTCTCTCTCTCCTCCCTCTCTCTCTCTCCCTGTCTCTCCCTCTCTCTCTCGCCCCATCTCTCTCTCTCTCTCGCCCTCTCTCTCTCCTGCTTGCTCACCCTTCCTGAGCCTCCATTTTCCAGCAGATAACAGAGGCAGCAGCTCTGTTCTTTAACAGCAGGCAGTAAAGTAGGAGTGGGGGGGAGGAAGCTACTCTCCTTTAGCGTTGCTCTGAAAACGGCCAGGTACTTTGTGTCCAGGTAGGGAGAGGAACGACACGTTCAAATATTTGCACAGCACCGCTGGCAGGGGCGTGGTGAGGTGGGCAGGGCATGATGAGGTGGGCGGGGCACGGGCCTGCCGCTGTGGACACACCCCCTTGCCTCTCTGTTATCTCTCAGAGCAGGAAGGCCACGTTAGCCTGCCCTGTTAGCATTGTGAAACCGCGTGCACACATGGAAAACCCTGGGATGCCCGCGGCGAATCGACAGACTTGGGGCAACAGGAACACTCCCCTCGAGTGGATGCAACCATGTGTCAGTGCTGCAGGATGGGGTCAAGGGTCACGGAGCGTGCTCACATATCACACTACTCACCTGACTCAGGGGATTTGGGAGAATGTCTCCCACCATGCAAACACACAAAGAGCCAGAACTGCCACATCTTCCACCGAAAAACCATTAAACCCCACCCCTTCCACGGAAACGTCAACAGATGGGACTACACAGAACATTCTCAAAGATTTTCATGAGTAGGATCAAGCTTTTAAAGGATGAGGTTTTGGCCGTCTCTATGACCACACTTCCACTGACACACGCCTCCTGTTAAATGACTCGCTGCTCTGAGACTGAAGTCCAGAAATGGAGGCACCTAAAAAAATATTATCATAGATGCAGTTACATCTGATACTTCCACCACAGGTTCTATTAAAAGACTTAAGTTATGAAAAGCATGGAAATAAAGATGGTGTATTATGTTCAAACGCAGCCCCCCCCCCAGGCCTCCAGAGACTCCAGCTTGTTAAAGCGCACTCTGCTCGATCGGCTGAGGTTTCAACCTCACAAAAATGTCACACACATCAATATATGGGGGAAAATCCGAAATGTCAGCAATATATTTCCAATACCTTATAAAATATATAGCAGGTAAATCTCTATATGCACATCCA
>CM032888.1:32729034-32821534 GCA_019176425.1 Megalops atlanticus
CGCGCTCGTCGAAAAGATTCCGCAAAAGAGACGCAACGGAAAGCGAGCCGGTGAGCCGTGTTCCCCAAATCAAAAGTAATGAATATCCCTGAGCCGCCCCCTCCCCCCATCCTCCCGCCCCCCTCCCGCTACGGCCGTTACGCAACCGAGAGCCGAACAATCCTGGGTGATTCAGTGAATGTGGCAGCTCCATTCTTTATTCACGAGCTGCGCTGCGGCGCTCTTTGGGCCGAGCAGCTCAAAGTGATTCATGTTCGGCGAGGACGGCGCTCTCTGTAATGGAACTGTGCTATCAGGATTCTCCGCAGGGCTGCCTCTCTGAGCCCCTGCACCCGTCCCTCTCCCGGGGAGTCCCGCAGGGCCGGCTCACCATCCATAATATATTACACATGTTAATTATCTGTATTTGGATAGTCACTGCCGTCGTTGGCGTTGTTGTATTAATGATTTACCACTGGCAGCCTTGTTTGCATTGACCACTCGCCATGCTAATCACAACATCTTTGAGTGAGAGAAAGGGAGAGGGAGGGAGGGAGAGAGAGAGAGAGAGAGAGAGAGAGAGAGAGAGAGAGAGAGAGAGAGAGAGAAAGGGGGAGAGGGAGAGAGGGGGAGGGAGAGAGGGAGGAAGAGGGAGAGAGAGGGAGAGAAATAATAAGGAAGGAGAGGGGGAAAAGAAAGTGAGGGAGGGATGGAGGACTGGTGGTGAGAGTGAGAGATGGAAGTGGTAGTGTTTAATTCAACACTTTCTTGCCCTGGACTTCCTGCTAGAGGCAATCTGAGATGATCCCACCTGGAAGAAGAGATTCAGGGGGAGATGTAGGGTGTGTTTCATTTGGAAAGGAGGCAGGGCTGGTCTTATACATTCATTTCCTGAAATCATTTAGCAACAGTGGGTAACTCCTGTCACATCACTAAGATTACTGCTGTTTCCTTTGAGTGAATCATTGTTTGTGAAGGAGAGAGAGACAGAGTGACGGAGACAGAAAGAGAGGGAGGGACAGAGGGACAGAGGGAGCAGTAAGCATAGCCAGCTTCACAGCACCCCCAAACAAACCCCACATCACCCATGATGTGTGTGTGTGTGTGTGTGTGTAACTGACTCTTACATTGAATATATCCCTGAATTTGCATATGTATATATGTTTTATTTGACTATACATGACTGTTATTTACATATTATTTTGTTACATTATATTATTTGGTTATTTACATACAGTATCTTTTGGCAAAACTGCTTTTGTTTGTCCTGCAAATAAAGCACCACTGAATGAGAGAGAGAGAGAGAGAGAGGTGTCAGATATTTCCGTGTACCTGAGGTACAGAGTCTGGTGTGAGTTCACCGTGAGTGTGTGGGGGTTTGGGGAGGGGGGAGGGGGAGGGGAGAGGGGGAAGGGGTGGGGGGGTGAGTGGCCTCACTACAGACACCATGCAGAGTCAGGCTGCCTTTGAGAGCAGCTGGAAGGAGCCCGGTGAGCCAGACCAGGCCAGCACAGGCACAAAGACTGACCCAGAGCACCTTCTGTAAAACCCCACTCGCATGGAAGAAAGCTCTACGCCCACAGTGACAACCTGAAGCAGCCGTGTGCAGCGGTTTCTCCATCGGCCCCAAGCAGAGGGGGACCGAGCGCACCCCCACCACCCCCCACCCTGCGACGGCAGTCAAACAGGTCAGCACTCCTCAAACCTGTCTCACCCAGCTGAGACAAACACGGGAGGTGAGGTATGACCGTGCTAATCTCCTCCCATAAACACTCCTTCCTCACCGAGACTCGGACACACCCAGATCCCTCACACTCAAACTTTGCATTTCAACAAAAACAAGAGTTGCCACATACCTGACTGCATTGAGCCTGATTTTACAGTCTCTCTGCAGATGGTATTCAGTGATTTTATGTATGTGATATACAGCCAATATCTGATATGCTGAGAGTATATAGATATGTGTGCATGGTAAAGAGATAGACTCTATAAAACATGCAGCGAGTCTCTCTGTGTATCTGGCATAAATCGTCTGTGTGTGACGTACGGGCAGGAGGAGCCAGTTTGAGCCCAGCTCCCTGTCCTCTGCAGGTGACAGGGTGATGGTGAATTCCTCAGCTCTGACTGTACCGCGGGTGAAACTCAGTAAGCCTGTGACACTCTGAACAGGTGAAGGTGAGACGGCAGAGCTGCATTCCGCCGGAGCGTCCGGGTGTCGGCACCGGAACCTCTCGCATGCAACCACCCTGCCTCCACCCCCAGGCCGCGCTGACTCACCCTGCTGGACCCCCGCATCAGTCCTCATACCTGGGCCAGAGCCAAACCGACCGGCCGCGTGAGCGACAAGCACGCAGTCCAACACACCCCAGGCAGCGCTGTGTGGAGCTGTGGATACGGAGTCAGCGCACTGCAGTGTGTAGCTCTGTGTGTATGGACTCAGAGCACTGCAGTGTGCAGCTGTGGGACTCTCGGAGCTGGCTGTCCTGGACGTCCTCGCTCCAGTCCTCCATACATTTCCCTTATTTCAGTTTAAATTATTCACTGCATGGAGGCCTGAGCATTAGAATTCTGCTCATGGTGGTGATGAATATCGCACAGCAAAACCCTGAAGGGGAAAAAAAAACTAAAAGACAAGACAACCAAGGATTAAATACATTTGTTTTCCTCCAAACAAAATTAGTATTGACGCAGCCACTGTAGCCTCTCCCCTAACTGAGGGTGCAAAACTAGCCATGTTGAAAATTAATTACTCAGAGCTTATGAGCGGGCGGGGGAGTTGCCAGGGGCTTGTTCCGCCCCCGGGGCTTGGCTCTCCATCTCGGCAGGCACAGGTGCAGCCCAAACCCACCTGCTGACCCAGAGCAGTGACACCAGAACCGAGCATGCTCAACACACAGAGGAGGAGCCAGGGGATACTTGGAAAAGTGGAGCCTGGCATTGTGTGGACAAAGGGGAGGAGCCTGCAACTGACTGACATGACATCAGAGCTGTGCATTATATAAGGGGGCGGGGTGCTGTATTGGATAAGGGGGCGGAGCTGTGTACTGTACATGGAAGTAGACCTGTGCACTGCATAAGGGGGTGGAGCCACATACTGCATAAGGGAGCGGAAATTGGTACTGCGTGAGCTGCCAGGAACACAAAGTGGTGAGCAGAGGGTAAGACAAAACCAGAATGGGTGCTGTGATTGAGATGACCACCAATCAGAGCAGAGACAGCGAGAGGGCGGGGGGTCGGGCGGCAGCGGGTGCCGAGGCGTGCTCCGTCAGCGGGACGTCTTCATTGGCAAAGCCCCGATGATAAATGAGCCCCCTCTCTCTCCCCCCTGCTGATCCCTGCAGCTGTCAGTCAGCACTGACTGCTCTGAGAGCGCGTATCCGGCACATATCCATTAGAGAAGCAACTGTTCAATTATCTCATCTCAAGATGTTTATGTCCTCCCAATTACTGCTGCATCCACATGCTAAATTATGCACAGACAGGGCTGCTTGGGGTTTACGTAATCACTTCCCCTGCCCCGTTGGTTACTACGGAGACCTGCTGCGGGACAGGCGTGGGCTGAGAAGGGGGCGAGTGTGGGGGGTGCGGGGTGCGGGGCGAGTGTGGGGAGTGCGGGGCGAGTGGGGGGGGAGTGAGGGGTGCGGGGCGAGTGTGGGGGAGTGCGGGGCGAGTGGGGGAGTGAGGGGTGCGGGGCGAGTGTGAGGGGGTGGGGGTCTTGGAGTGTGGGGCGAGTGTGGGGGGGGGGGGGTGGGGGAGTGTGGGGCGAGTGTGTGGGGGTACGGGGCAAGCTTGGACCCTCCGCTGCGTTGCGGTTCCACCCTGCAGCGCTTTCGCCTCTCCAATCATCCCTCTCTGATCATCACAACAGCTCTTCAAAGCCGTGCCAGCACCGACCCCTCCCAGCAGCCCTCCGACAATCCACCAGCAATCTCCTGATAACCTCGCATGTAACAACCGCCTTCCCAGCATGCTGCAGGGCACCCCCAAGCCCGCGGTCCTAATTGGGGGTCGGCGCTAGGGATGTCAGAGAGAGGTTGTTATGTGCGTCCGGGGGCCCGGCGTTGTGGCGGGAGGACTAGAGCTGCAGATGAAAGCGTAGCGTGAGGGAGGCCTGGTGCCCGCCCGTCTCCAGGCGAGGGTGATGCATCGCTGTTTGGATGGTAATTATCGTCATTATTTTTTCCGCCGGTGAAATCGAGGGGAATTAATTCAATTAAGCGCGTTTCAACGGGCGCACTCCAGGTGCTGCACCTCGCTGTCGGAGACCGGAGAGCGCGAGGTGCGCGACTCTCCTCCCAGGACACCCTCCGCAGGGGGCCAGGGACAGACACCTCGCCCCGTTTGTTTTGGGATGAGTGCAGCTTGGGGCACTGAGAAAACACAGCCTTCCTGCAGAGAGGGGTCAGAAGGTTCAGGACCTGGTGCCGCAGCCTGATTGGCTAAAGGGAGAGAGAGGAAGCGCAATGTCACTGCACTGCAGAGTGTGACAGACCGCTGGCTGGGAAGGCCGCCGCTGAAACACTTCCTGCAACTCAACACGAGTCAAACTAATGAGATAAAACAGGGAACAGAGAGCCGGTTCTGAAATACCTGCAGAATAATTACTCACTGTTTCAGCTCAGGGTCCCGCTTTCAAATCCTCAAATTCCACAGACACACCGCAGTCACTTAGGGATGAATTAATAACCGGTATCATACGCTTTGCGTCTGGCTCTGCTTTCATGACACTTGACACCACCTGTCACACCAGTAATACCTGTTTGAATGTGTTTCAGATCCAGGGTTTATGGAATGTCTTCACTCCACGCGGCAGGTGCCGCTCTGAGAGCTCAAAGCGGGAGGCGGCCGTCATCTTTTGATCACATGACAATCGCAGGGAGACGGGGACAGAGACCCAGCGGCTGCCATGGCAACGGTGATGTAAACAGTCTTTTGGTTTGCTCTGTTCTGCTTGCTCTGTTCTGCCGTGATAGTAAAAAATAAAAAAGACAGCTTGGATCAAAACACAACTTAAATTCAATTACTAACGGATGGTCAACATCACCACATCAGCAAAAACAAACAACGTTAAGAGTCTGCTCACTTTCCTCTTTTTTGAATAAAGCCTCACAATGGAGGAAACCTCCAATAGGAATCACCTGCGTCGGCCACCAGTGCAGACCCCCCTACACGCCCCCCCCTCCACACCCCCCCCCGGCTGTGACGGGAAGGCCTCTAGTTTGTGTGATTCACTCTGCTCAAAGCGCTGCTGGCAGGGAGGTCTGCCATTGACAAAGAGGCAAAGACAAAAACACGACATCCACTTCCTGAGTGCTTCATGTGGCCAAACACATGGGACAAAGAGACGGGCCGACAGGTCAACACACAGGGAATGTTTGAAGCGACGTGCATAAGCGAGCCATTCCCTTCCGTCCCGGGTGGCCCGGTGGTATCGGTGACATGTGCAGCAGAGGTTAGGAGGGTACAGCCCGGTCCGAAAGCAGAGAGAGAACGTGGCCAGCTCGCATCGACCGGCCCAACAACGCTTCATTTGAAAGAGCCCACAGATCAATGGTCGGCCTAAATATAGACACAGCATGACAAAAGGGTCCCGCTCCTGCCAGCTCGGCCGCAGAGAGGGCCCGTCTGACTGCGGACACTGCCCCCGTAACGCCCTGCCCTCCAACGGACCCACAGCCAATCGCGTGCACATGTTAGCGGAGAAAAGGAAACGCATCAGACGTCTAGAGGCGGAGCTACAGACCTCTTTTGGAAATCGCAAATGCACGGGCACACACACACACACACACACACACACACACACACACACACACACACACACACTCACTGTTTCAGTCCACATTAATTTTTGCTTTGATGAGACGGGTGGATAATTAAGACTGCATTATGCATTAACTGCCACTTGTGGGAAAAACTTCAGCGGAGCCGTGATAGAGCTGATCAGCCGGCTCACACAGCCAGCGACGGTGAATGGAAGTGAACAGGAGATGAGTGGAGGGGCTGCATCTCTCTCTCGTAACGAGCCGCCTCTCTAATGAGATGCAAATGGCAGCCACTCGAGGTGAAGAAAGAGACAAAAGTGCAGAGAAGAAAGCCCGGGGACACTCATCTTCCCGTGAATGTGCGGGGGTCACCTGCTCCGCATTTACCCAGCATGCTCTTTGATAGGCCACTGGCCGTCTTCAGAAAGAACACGCCTCTGTGGAGTGGGGGCCAGGGGCAGTGCTGGGGGGGGGGCCCGCTGCAGACCCCCCCCGCCCTGCATGTGAGGAGATACTCATTCTGGTTTTGCAGACACTCCTCCACCACATGTACACTGCGCTGTTAAGATACAGAACCGGAACTGTTGCTAGGTTACTCCTCCAACAGCCAGCTGGAGACTGACACTGCATGTATGCCAGAGGAATGAGGGAACATTTAGCTCATTTTACTGCTCGAACAGAACAGAACAAGCGGGAAAAAACTAACTTAAAACATAGTTTGAAAGGTGATGGTTGTCTGTTTGGATGCATGTGTGTGTGTGTGTGTGTGTGTGTGTGTGTGTGTGTGTGTGTGTGCACGTGCGCGTGTGCAGGGTGTGTGTGTATGTGTGTTTTGCATGTATGTATGTGTGTTTTGTATGTGTGCGCACACGTGTGCTTTGTATGCATGTCTGTATGTGTGTGTGTTTTGTATGTATGTGTGTGAGTGTGTGTATGTACTGCATGCATATGCATGTGTGTGCGTATATACCGTATGCATGAATGCATATATGCCTTATGTATAAATGTGTGCACGTACGTTAGCATCAGTATGGATGTGCCTGTGGGAACTGTGTCTCAGAGAACAGAGTGCTTTGCTGAATACCCAAGGAGCCGTGGTCCTCTCAAGCCTTATCTGTCTCCCGGCCTGCGTTTCAGGAAAGAAAAGTCGAAAGAAACCAAGAGCAGGGAAAAAAAGCAATTAACTGTGTCCTGTGCCTCGCGTCTCATTTCAACACCGAAGCAAAGAAAGTCCATTACAGGAACAGGAGAATAATTAAACGTGAGTCGCGTAACTCCGATAACAATCTCCCCACTCCTCACTCCTCACCGCGCGGCACGGGCAGGCAGCGCATCACAAGAAATAAAGTTTTAAAAATGAATAAAATAAAAACACTGCATTTGCCATTTCCCAAGGCATCGTGTCCTGCTAAATGCAGAGCTTCGATGGCTGAGTGGTTTTCAGCGCTGAAAGAGCCGCGCAGACCTTTGGGTTCCTGATTAAAACATGTGTCAGACTGGGCGATCTCCACCAGCTCCACATCTCCTCAGATCTCAGACACCAGGCTAGCAGAAAGATCAGACTTCAGCACGGAGAAAGGGAGGGAGAGGGGGAGAGTAGGAGGGGAGAGGGGGAGAGAGGGAGAGAGAGGGGTAGAGTGAGGGAGGTGGGAGAGGGAGAGAGAGAGAGGGGTGAGAGGGGGGGGGAGAAGGGGAGAGGGAAAAAGGGAAGAGAGAAGGGGGAGAGGGGGACAGGCAAGAGAAAGAGTGGAAGAGGGAAGAGGGACAGAGGGTGAGAGGGAGAGAGGGAGGGGGAGAGGGAGAGATGGAGAGGGAGAAGGGGGAGAGGTAGAGAGAGCGAGAAGGGAGAAGGGGAAAGGGGGGGAAGAGAGAGATAGATGGGGGGCTGACGTTAGCTCTGTTTGGAATTGCTGTGTGATCAAAGCTCCAGCCATCTGATACCATCTTCAAGGAGAGATATGAAATGTTCAGAGAGAGATGGCGCTCACCGGCCTGCCTGTCGGAGCCGTGTTTTACCACGGAGTCCAGCGGTGCGGGAAAGAATGCAGCAGCACTCAGGGCTGGGCTCTGATTGGCCATCCAGGCCCCCGGCTCACACAGCGCTGCCAAACCACGGTCTCATTACAGCTCTCACGCCTGACCTTTCAGATCGATTGTTAATCATCTGCACGGCCGTCCATATGTGTCGTTTCCTGCTGAGGGCTGCCGCGAATCTCCCGGAACCTCCAGCCAAAATGCTCTCCGTCTGATTGTGAGGGAAAAAAAAAGCCTCGGACCAAAGAGAGAGTCTCGCGTGATAATCCCATATCAGACCAGACTCACACATCTGGGTCTGCGGCCTCCCGTGTGAAACTGTAATTCCAGTGTAACTTTGGGGACAAAAAGCTGTTTGTCACCAGCGATGCCGGCCGGGGTGTCCAAACAGGGCGCAGAGGAACGCTTTGGGGCGACAGTCCAAGCTCATGTGAAACAAAGGGACACCCCTCGCATTCACTACTGCCCCCACAACGCCGGCAGATTAGCCAACTAATTCATTTAGGGTCCCAGTTTCAATTTAATCTGGATGAATTGGATAATTAAGAGCAAGGTTACTGAGGGACCTCTGCACGTCTTGTTAATTTAGGTAATTAACGGTGGACAACAAGGACTAGAAACAACGGCACTGGAGTCTGGCCCTCTACATCTTACTATAGAGCCAATGCAGCGATCTGACGTGTGACATCACCTCCCCCACGCAGAAAACACCCCAACACAGAACCGGGCCTGTTCAGGAACGAAGACAAGCTTCTGCTCATAGCTACCACTTAAAATGCGCGTTCATCTCGAACTTTAAAATGAGTTTTCTGACAAAAAAAGACATCAGGCGCTATGAGCCACAGACAGCGTCACTATGAGCCGCAGACAGCCTCTCGCTCGCCCGCCCCACATTCACAGCGTGTCCGCGGGTGCGATTTCGGCGGGCGTGTCGGCGGCGGCACGTACCTTGTTAGGGGCGGCCTCGCGCCCCCGCCCCACTGGCCCGGGCCTCCCGGACGAGCTGCCCGCGGGGGCAGCAGATGCAGGATGAGTATGTGCGCGGGAGTCTCTGCCGGGCTGCGCTGCGGGGTAAATCACCGCGGCGGGGCCACGAGCACGCAGCACACAGACACCAGAGAGACTCGCTCTGCGCATAACAATCACACCATTCCCCGCTGCCGCGCTCGCCCCAACCCCCGCTTATCCCGACCCCCGACCTCTGACCCCCGACCCCTCAAACACAGCTTCAGAGCAACTCACTCAGCGAACACACACCAAAGACGGGCTCAAGGAAATCAGACATTTTCATTTGATACGCTAATCGGCAACATTGGTATATCCGGCTAAATACACTGGTGGACCAACACACCTTTTTTAGGGGTATTAACAACACATATACAAGTATAACAATGGCAGAAGTAGGCTTCAGAAAGGCAGTGGAAATGGGATTCTTGAGAATGCTGATATCGCACTTAAGGTGGGGCGCTGATAATCCCCTCAGCCCTGGAGATGAGGGCACAGTCCCTGTTTTAGACGGTGTGTTGGTGTCTGTGCTCGCCCTGAGACACCGCACACACTCCTGCTCTGTAGACAGAGCGCCCCTCATGCTTTTCAAATCACTCGCTGCCGGTGGCTAAAATTTATCCGCAAAGTGGACGGCGAGATTTCCCTTGGCGGCTGTATAATGCTTATCCAAGCTTAAGTCACATGTCAAGGTAAAACCCGAACACCAAACCAAACTACTGATGCTGAGCGTTATCCCCGTGCCTCCTTCCCATTGCAGCGTTTCCCTGAGATTTAGGCTGATCTTCGCTACAGCTACCAATCTTCACAGCATAAGGGTCCCAGTGAGCGCCAGGGTTTCAGAGCTCTCGGACTTTACTCAGAATTCTGCCTCCGAGTTCAGCGTTTTGCTCTTTCTTGTCAGGTTTATTTAGCCAGAAAAACATCGGTATCTGCATGATTCAACCGTCACTGTAATTTCTTTCAATCAAAAGTGGTTAAATCGCCTGGTGACATGCAGACTCGCCCTCACTCAGCAGGGGAGAATGTGGTTGTGCATGATTCACACAAGCAACTTGCAAAACTGGAACCTCCCTCGTCACAGTCCTGAAGGCTAACATTTAAAGCAGCAAGCATTTCAAAAACCTTTTTTTATTTGGTGTAGGTAAGAAGCTGTACAGTGCTTTGAAAATCTCTGCTCTAATACTGGGACAAACAAAATGGGAAAGAAGAAACCCGACCCCGACCCCCACCCCCCCCCCCCTACCCCCCTCGCCAACAATGACGTCTGCGCATCTCTCAATCTCTCGCCAAGTGAGCAGATAACCAGCTGCTCCCCACAGCCTCAGCCACTGATCTGAGATCAGTGCAGCCTGCGCAGGGGTCGGCTGAGGAAACTCGCCGAGAGACGGAGGACAGCTCCCTGCTGACCGAGCCGTTACTTCCTGAATGAACGCCGGATCACTCCGTCCCCCTGAGAAACCAACCTGTTAACTACCGTCAGAGGTCAGAGAGGTCACGGGGTCACCACGCGGGGTCTCTCTGGGGCCGCTTCCTGCCAGTTTGAAGGCCGGACAACGCCATCAATCACTCCCTTCCCATCAGCCTCCAGGGCACAGCTGCAGCAGAGCACTGCAGCAAGAGGGGGGCTGTGCACACCATGGACACACCAGCGCAGTGTCAGCCGGGGTTACTGCACATACTGCAGGAACACCGTGCCTCCCCAGCAACGGCGAAAAAGCACCACAGAGACACAAACGCTGGAGGTGGAGCCGCACACAGACTGCAGGCATTTACACTGCCACAGAGGCTCCGGTACCACAACCACAGGCACAATCATAAACACAGCAGAAATAAACCCTATAGCTGGGGTTTTTCAAACCACCACAGATATATGCACTGTAACAGGAGTTATTCCAACCACCATAGATGCAGGCACTGAAACACCAGTTATTACAAGCACCATAGATATATGCATTGTAGCAGGAGTTATTACAACCACCATAGATATATGCACTGTAACAGGAGTTATTATAACCACCACAGATGTATGCACTGTAACAGGAGTTATTATAACCATATGTAACCACAGATATACATGATGCAATAAGAATTCTATCATGGTCAGCACTGATAAACACGAGGCTATATTACAACCACAAAGACACAAAGGCGCATACACGAGAGGCCTCCTTAAAGAATAAAAAAGAGAAAGAGAGGAGAAGAGGGCTTGGATGAATAGGCACCGAAGCGCTGGCAGTATCCACAGGGATCCAGCTGGGAGAGCCGGGCTGTTTACGGCCGTTCGAAGCTTCTGTCAGACAGCATCAATCACTGGGAGTGGGGGCAATAAATCACAGCTCTTTAAAGGACAGCCCCGAGAACGCTGTACAGAGGAGAGCGCCGCTTTCACACACTGTTCTGACAGTCACACCAGCGGCTGCGGGTGCAGGGAGGGGGACGGCGTGACCCCACCGAACCCCTGACCAAACGGGGAGCGGTCGCCTGCCCAACAATACCTGTGCATGCTCCAGCCAGGGGACCCTCACATCTGGCTGCTCGATATTCACTGCACTGTGACACACACCCACACTGTCCCTGCACTGTGACACACACCCACACTGTGATACGCTAAATTAGATCAAACTGGAGTGAATCTGAGATGCATGGAGTTTCACTTCTACGAGCTTTAGTGATAAAATCGCCTAAATCGCCAGTATGTTCATGCTACTCAACCCCCTGCCCAATTTGAAACGCATTTCATGTTTTGTTGTTTCCTGTATGGAGACGGTAGCTATAAGCTACCCGCTTAGCAGGCTGAGTCAGTCATTGACTGAGCTGAATGGTACATTGTCCATTGCCAGAGCAGTAAAAGGAATACTGCTTCAGGGGGGGATTTTGTGGCGAGTGTTGTGGGCTGCAGAGAGAGAAGCCATTTCACAGAGCCATGCTGGGCTGCACACAGGTACACTCCTCTTACACAGACTGTTCCGGAAGCACTCAACACCACACTCAACACCACACTCAACACCACACCTGCCCCAAGAAGCAGGCCCACACAGCACACTACAGCACAGGGCAGGGGTACAGGCCGTGAACTAGGGCAGTTTACCGCACAGCTATGTTTTAATTTGGTTATTTGCTATGCAGATACGCGTGCGGTTAATCCCTGATCTCCTTCCCGTCTTTTCTTTCGTTCGGCGCTAAGCTCCTCCATTTCCAGCCTGCTCTGGCACCTCATGTCGCTGGGAACGCTGCATTAGGCATAATGTTCAACCATCTGGAAAGTCCGCTGGAGACGATGTAAGCGCAGATATGGAGCAGCCTGAGCAACGCAGCATCGACCGCGACATTGAACAGTGTGTACTACGCCCCTCAAAGGGTTATCTCATGTTTACATCACTCAGTTTTACAGGACAAATGGCCCGTGGTATATATCTGAAAACAGAGGACTGAACCACACACAAACACACACGTACGCATTCACATAGCATTATATGCATAACTACACTGACAGACTCCCTCACAAAGACACGCACACACTATCCACACACTGACCTCCACCAGATATCAAGGCAGCAGTGTGCTTTGGGGGCTATTTCAGTGCAGTCTGGAGCTGGAGGAACGCAGCAGTTACACAGCTGGACTCCGCACCTAAGGGCTGTCAGTTAGCCTGTTAGCCAGGTGGGACACTGTACTGTACCGTTCAGAAACTTTACACACCATCTTCAGGCAGAATACAGAACGGACACCCCTCCCTCCCAGTCGGGTCAAAAAGAGCCAGAGGGCAGTTTGTAGCCAGCGCCACAGGGGTAATTTCCCTCTGCAAACCTCTGGACCGTTTCAGAATTGGGGACTTATAAAGAGCCCTGCACCTGCACCCCTAAGAGGTCTGACCCCCAAACTCCCACTGCCACTGGTGTTCTCTCACCTCCCACGAGGCCTGAGTATTGTGGGGGGGGGGAGAGAGAGAAAGAGGGAAAGGGAGAGGGAGAGGGGGAGAGAGAGAGAGAGAGAGAGAGAGAGAGAGAGAGAGAGAGAGAGAGAGAGAGAGAGGGAGGGAGTGAGTGAGAGAGAATTCAAAGTTGGGGAAAAGCTCAGATGATCCATTTGTCACTGTCAGCTGCACTTGCCATTCCTTCATAACTGGAGAGCCACTGCTATCACTGTACCTGCCCTTCCCCCTCCAAACTGTGCCTCTGTACATCATACCGCACCATCTCTAAAGGATGCTTCTCTCCCCAAAGCCAGTATCACTCAGTTCCCAGACCGGGAAGGGAAAACCTGGCTTTCTCTGCCATCCTCTTTCCCTTTTCTGGGATGAATATTAAAATGAAACCTGAGACAGTGTTTTCAGACGTTCTGTGAGCTGTGACACAGGCTGGAGACAGAGACATGCTATCTGAGTGGCCCCCTCTGTAGCAGATCAGTAATATTCCCATCCTGTGTGCAGACGCTGCGGAGTGATTGGGGTTGATAAGGCTGTCTCTGCTTCTGCCAGGAAGCAGTGGCATCCAGAGTCATCAGCGTGATGAAACCCGCCCTGCGCCCGTAGCTCCCATGGTGCCCAGGGACATCCACCCATCCAATCTCTCCACACGCTGTCTCCACCCTCCCAAACGTTTCTCTGCACGCTGTCTCCATGCGCCCATGCAACCTCTCAAACATCTCCACCCACCCGAACAGTCTCAACAATCTTCATCCACACATCTCAGTCTCTGTCCCTTAAAACGCGTTTCACCCGGTGATTCCATCCCCGTATATACACCTCTCTCTCCATCCAAACATACACCCATGCACCCACGGCCCTCTCCACAAAGAGTCCATCCACCAGGAATGAGCCTGAGTCCCCCCGCAGCCGGAGTGTGTGAGCTGGGCTGGGGTCAGGCGACTGCCCCTGCAGACTCATCTTGGGCATGATCTACTGAACAGACCCATCAGCCCCCCAGAGCGTCCTCTGCGCAATCGATACCCCGCCCCCACCGCCCCCGTGAAGCCTATTGGTCAGCGCTGCACGTTCCCCTGTCGCGGCCGTGTGTGAGAGTCCGGCCCACGGGATCGCTCGGGGGCTGAAGCAGACGGTTCCGGTTCTGACTGAGGAGGCCCGGGAGACACCTCCGCGCTCTGATGGAGAGGCAGCCTCTTATCGCCTCCCGAGTTTTCTTACACCCATTAGTTTACAAATGGCTGCCCTGAAGAATCCTATCTCCACATCTCTCCTCCTGCTCTTTAGCTAATTCGCTCCGTTGTATTAAAGCGCTCAAATTGGATTTCATCATCGGGACGAGCCGTTGCTTTTGGACAGATAATTATCGCTGTGGCTCCCTCTCTCGATCCCCTGCCCTCCTTTTTTTTTTAGCGCCGTTTCGGTAATGAGATAAGAGCAGGGGCTTGGCGTGAAAATTGCGTTTCTGAGACACAGCGAAGAAAAAGAGGCCACGGCGGCTACAGGTTTTTCCACCTTTTTCCACTTGAAAGATGTTTAACACTTCTGACACCATAATACCCGCGACGATTACCTTTGATGTCAGCCGTAGAGCTCATTTCACACATATTAGACGGCTGTTTACCAAAACAAATCGCTCGCCTGCATGCCAGCCCCGACTTTGCACAGGTTTACATAGTGGAAATTGGATTGCAGGCTGGCGTTAAAAGCGACGTTTTGACAAACGGCTGAATGAACACAACAATAAAAAAAAATAAATAGCATCGCTAATGAAGCCATTCATCACACTGTGACATTGATATTTGATCAGATCCTACAACGAGAACCGTGTTGCAAGGAAAGCTTGACTGCGTGACAAAGCAGACGGCCCTGGTACAAAAATAATAATAATAATAAAAAATGCCCTGCTGCATGGTGAATAACTTGTTATTATTATCATTCCCGGGAAGAGATGCTACAATGATGAGGAGAATAATAACTACATCTTTCCCTCTCTAGGGTAGAGTAGAGAGAGAGTGTTGGCTCTCTGCCACGTCGGTTCAATAAACTCCACTTGGGTGCACGACCATTGAGGCAGTCTGTTCCATTTCGCTTTTTAACCACTGAACAAAATCAAAATTAAATATGACTGTCACAAATCAAATGACAACACAGAGAATGCGCAGAATGATAGGAGAGGCACAGTGCTGCACACCGCACCCCCGGCAGGGTCAGGCTCCGGCGTATTCTCTGCCTGCTTCCTTAAAAGAGGCATAAACACCGTATGTGCAAAGACTGTGCGTGCTGTAATAGTGGGTTAGAGCCCGTACAGCTGCTGCACACGAGTATTACAGTATGTTTATGTGTTGTACAGCAGTATTAAGGTCTATATAGCTGCTGTACAGTAGTTTTAGGGTTTACTGTATAGGAGTGTTAGGGTCTATATATCTGCTGTACAAGAGTATTAAGGTCTACATACCTGCTGTGTAGATGTATCAGTCTTTACCTGCTGTGCAGTAGTACTATGGTCTACATACACACTATACAGTAGTATTGGGGCATACATGCCTGCTGTACAGGAGACTTAGAGTGTGTTTGCATGCTGTATGACAGTATTAGGGTCTGTATACCTGCTGTACAGGAGGATTATGGCCTGAATACCTGCTGCACAGGTGTATCTGCATCTGTATACTTGCTGTACAGGAGTATTAATGTCCGTATACCTGCTGTACAGTAGTATTATGGTCTGTATGCCTGCTGTACAGGTGTATCAGCATCTGTATGCCCGCTATACAAGAGATTTAGAGTGTGTTTGTAGGCTGTACGGCAGTGTTAGGCTCTGTGTGCCTGCTGTACAGGAGGATTACGGTCTGTTTGCATGCTGTACGGCAGTGTTCGTGGTTGTACAGGTTCAGGGCAGGCCATGAGCAGGAATCATAGCAGGACAGTGCCTCACCTCAGGGCACACTCACTGTACGACACGGTCGCCCCCCTTCCCCCGTCCCCCTGCCCCCCCGAGCAGCTGGGACGGCCCGAGGACAGGGGCGGCATCTCGCTTCACCTGCAGGAGCGCCCCGCGCCGAGTCCGTCTGGAGCACCCGCCCGGGGGCACACTCTGTCCGAGGGCGAGGTCCCACCGCAGACCCCGCGGCGAGAGGGGGAGCTCTCCTCCGACAGCCCGGGCCCAGCGCAGAAACCCAGCTTGTTTTGCTGTACGCTTGAGCGCAGACGAATGTGTCTCTTTGGAGAGGCAAAGTTATTGGGTTGTGAAATTACAAAATAATGAGGCGAAATGAAAGCCCTACGCTTTGTTTTGCTTCCCGTGCACATCTGATAAGAGCGAGCGGCGGAGCGACCGCTGCCGGTTTGGGAAGATGACAGAGAGGAATGCCAGATAAAGGCCCGTCAGATTCCCAGACACGGCGATGGGAGCAGAGAGGGATTTATCTGTAAGAGATCAAGGACTCCTCTGCAAACAAACATCTCTTTTATACATGGCAACAAGCACACGCACATGCACATGCATACACGCACATGCACATGCATACACACACACACACAACACATATTTGCACACACCTACACAAACACACACGCACCCATGCACACATACACGAACACGGGTACACATACGCACAAAAAGCCATACACAAAACACACATAACATATTTGCACACACCTACACACACACACACACACACACGCACGCACACACACACACACATAAACAATTACTCCCAGCAAAGTTCATCGTAGTATGCCTGACACAGTTACAGAACAGGAGTAAGAGTGTGAAGGACAGCTACCAAGATGTTAACAAAGTGCTGCTGTCTAACGCAAGTAGACAGTGATTCATCTCCTCAGCTCGGCATGGGATTGATCCCATCTAAAAACGGTCAGCATGATATCCAACATAGCCCTTTCCATAAACATCGCTTAATCATGCCAGCAAAAAAAGTAATTACAAAATAAGAACCCGAAAATCAATATGAATACAAGCGAATTTGCAGGAAATTATTGGGAAATGGATCGCCTGAATCTGGACTAATGGAGATTAATGAAGAATGATCTTACATTATACCATTTGAGAGCTAGTATCTTTTTATTGTTTTATCCTTTTCCCAGAGAGAACTGCGGGGAAACAGAAGAGCAGCTAAAAGAGGCCAGGAGAAAACGCACACGCACACACGCACACACACACACACACACACACACACACACACACACACACACACACACACACACAATCCAAACTGCGCTGGTTAAACATGTAGGCCTATTATTTATGTACCTTGCGGGGACAAGGTCAGAAAGAGTGGTCATGTCAGGTCAGGGAAAGCACATTGATTGACCTACAAAGAGGCTGGCTTTTCAGCCCGAGGCCACAGGTCCCCGTGGCCCCAGATCTGCTGCTCCGACAGGGTCTTACACCTGCACTCCAAAGCAGCTGATCCCAGAACAGTCACACCGCTGGGCTCACGGGACCCACCGGTGAGAGGAGACACGTTCACCACGCCAGTCATCTCCGCTCCCCCATTGTCAAGCAAATGACTTGCCAAGATCAGAGCAAAGATATACAGAACTGCCTTTTGGCCATGGAACAATACAACACTAAGCAGTGTGCCGCGTTAAAACAGCGCACAGAGCGGAGAGAGAAAGGGGAATCTGATCTTTTCTCGTCTCAGCCACCGGTACGGGCTGTGATCTGAGCTGCTTTGTCAGAGGGAAGGAGCACAGCGCTTCCCGAGCTCTCACAGCTGAGCAGCAGGGCGGTGCCGTGGAGCAGCGGTACCAGGATTCCCGAGTCTCCAGGGTTCGAGGATCAAATCCTCCAGCACAGCAGCGAAACGTCTCTCTGTTTAAACGCCCACACTCACGCGTGCTTCCAGCCCTGTCCCAGGTTAACCCCGCTCCTTTGATGTGAGCGCGCTCGATACGAACACGTTTGATGCGAGCGCATTCCAAATGAACACGTTTGATGTGAACGCGTTCGATGTGAACATATCTAGAAGCCATGCTTAGCCCCCTTCCTCTGATTCACGCCAGGAGGCGAACCACCGTCACGCGGTAAACACACCACGGCAGGAGCCTAAACCGGGGCGGAAGCGTGCAGCTTTGAGCCGTGCATTAGGGCCGAGAGCACATCTGGGTCTCTGTGTTTTCATGCGTCCTGCAAAAATGCTCTTTCACAGCAGGAAAACAGTCTTTCAGATTAACACAGAAAGACACATCTTTGAGGATTCCTACAACAATGTAACGCAAGCGCCCAAATCTGTGCTCTATAGACCCTTGATCTCACATAAAAGGATTTTTATGTAATACACAGGAGGCTAGCTTGCATTGTCCCATTTCTGCATCTATATGTCACGTTTTACATAGAGCAGCATTATTCACTCCGCGTAACTCTAATGGCTTATGCATGTTGGATATTACTGTGTGTGTGTGTGTGTGTGTGTGTGTGTGTGTGTGTGTGTGTGTGTGTGTGTGTGTGTGTGTGTGTGTGTGTGTGTGTGTGTGCTGAGAGGAGCACTGTTTGAGCATAAATTCAGGTGACCGTGATGAGAAGTGAAACTAGCGTTTTTCTCCTTTGCTTTTTTTGAAGTCCAGCATGTGGCGCAGGAGGGGAGGGAGCGTGGGGGGTTTTTCACACCCCTCGGCTGCGAGACACAAATGGCACCCGCTGCCGCTCCGCAGACAACAGGGCCTGCTGGTCAAGGTGTGAAGTGACACGGCCAAAAGCAGCGACACCCACCCCCACCCACAGCTGCAGACCAGCACAGTCCTGGCTCTCGCCTGGGGGGCCGGCACCCCCCCGGGGGACGGGCAGATGGCACGGGGCCAGAGCTCAGTGGTGAAATGGGAGTGGACAGGACCGCGTTTGCATCTGAGAAAATGTAGAAAAAAAAGAGAGAAATGGCTCGAGTAAAATCTGCAAATCCACTGCCAGTGCACTGCTTTGCCTCTTTGCTGTCCCTAGAGTCTGTGCCAACCTGGGACACAGTGCCAGCACACCACTCACAGGAACTGAGGCAGAGTGACAGCAATCCACCAGCAATAGCCTCTCTCTCTCTCTCTCCTCTCTCTCACTCTCCTCTCTCTCTCTCTCTCTCTCTCTCACTCTCTCTCACTCTCTCTCACTCTCTCTCTCTCTCTCTCTCTCTCTCTCTCTCTCTCTCTCTCTCTCTCTCCTCTCTCACTCTCCTCTCTCACTCTCCTCTCTCTCTCTCTCACTCTCCTCTCTCTCTCTCTCTCTCCCCCTCCTCTCTCTACCTCTACATATAGGTATTATATATAAACAGTACAGAATAAAATAGTTTTGGGGAACCTGACCTCTAACCAGAATGTTTTGGGGTCGCTCCCCATATGGGCTACTGGTGCCGTACCCTCATTCCAAATTAACCCCGTGAAAGTGGTGATGCCGGGACCTCGTGTGTTCCGCTGTGCAGTGTCTGCCCCACGCGACCTGCGAACACCGATTCCTGTCTCCCTCCGTGATGTATGGCTGTTATTGTGAGCCGCTGAGTGGAGAATAACGGACAGCAGGCAGAATTAAACACCGCAGCCCTCATTACATCCCGCGTTCGCGGTGCAATCTCCCTCTGAAAGCCTCTATCAGCCGCCAGAAGCACGGCGGTGCAGCTCCTGGTGCAGCCGATCAAATTAAGAAAAGGAATGCGCAGAAAAAAGGGGAAAAAGTCATTTTTCATGCGGATCGCTCCGCTTAAACGTGGCTGAGCCAGTCTCCTCTCAATCACAGTGACATCGGCAGCCACTCACTCTCTAACACACACACACACACACACACACACACACAAACACACAGACACACACACACACACACACACAAAAGCAAAGACACACACAGACACCCTCTCCCTCTCTCTCTCTCACACACACACGCACACACACAAAAGCACAGACACACACAGACACCCTCTCCCTCTCTCTCTCTCTCTCTCTCACACACACACACACACACCAACCAACTCTCCCTCTCTTTCTCTCAAATACATACGCACACACTCACGCACGCAGGCAGACACACACACACACACACACACGCATGGACACACACACACGCATGGACACACACACACACGAAGTTCCAAGTAACAACACAAACAAGTTGTCCCTGAAATCCAGCCAAAACTACCAAACCAGTCCAGCTACAGACAGACAGACAGAGACAAACCCACACAGCATGGCCGGCCCTCCACACCTCTAGGCAATGGTGTGAACATCCTGTCTCTACAGCTGCTGCCTGGGCTGATACCTCACAGAGACCAGAGACCCGCTGCGGTCCTGCAGGCTGCAGGCGCAGCAGACCGCTCCTTAGCACACACGCGCGAGGTCCCGTTAGCCCTCCTGCTACACCTCACATAGTAACGCTCATCACCCCATTCGCAAACAAACTCCGGCTCCACCAGCATCACATGGCCCATGTTTACACTCAGCCACAGCGGGGGGACTGAGCCGGTCAGGTGACTTCAGGACCTCATTCCGCCACTCGGCTGTTTGTCCTTAACTCTGAGTGACACATTTATACAGCACCCGAGGACATCTGCTCCAGAAACTATCCACGCTTCACCCTGCAAACCTCGCTTCACATGGCTATCACAACCAGAGAGGAAATCAATGAGTGTCAACTCAACGGCCCTCACAGGGGAACTTCATACCTGCATGATCATTCCAACCCAACATGTTAACCCAACATCCTTTCATTTTCAGAACCTTCTCCAGGTATCTTGTGTTGCTGCTTTTACTTTAGAAACATGTTTCCTTAATTGCAGCTTCCACAGAACTCATTATGAAACTTGATAAGAAGATAAAAAGCAGGGTTGGTGTTTATTTGGACATATCTGGTATGCAGAAATGTACCTAGCATGGGAAAATTTTCAAAACACTAACTGAATTTTTCAAGCGGGAGAGGGAAAAAAACACAGTATTTGCAAAGCTCCAATTAGATACTTGTGAAATGATAATCATAACATCAGGGAGGGGGGACATTAACCCTTTGCACTTGTACAAACAGGCCTCAGCCAGGAAGCAGCAGCACCTCCCAGCCCAATCAACAGCTCTGTCAGAACGATTCAACGTTCAATATTCATAAAACAGACTAATATTCTGTCTGGGGCCCTGGTGGTGTAAATAATGAGAGAAAAAGTATAATCATTTTACATGTCAGCTGACGGGGCCTGGCTAGGGAGATGGGATTATGCAACAGTTCTGCATTTGCAGCATTACACAATCAGGATCTTAATAAATGCACTTTTATTACCCAGAGAGCAACACCAGTGAAACAAACATCTCTGCCTCGACAGGGATTCGCCTCTGAAAGGGACAATGTGTATCTTCAACACAAACGCTGCGACAGTACTGTGGAAAATAAATTTAATTAAAGGCAGCCTCTAAATAAGTAACCAATGGGGTCTGTCTGTGGATTTGACATTATAGGATTACAAACAGGAAAATGCCTCTGTTTAAGGAGGGCAGGTCATAGGACACACTTGAAACTGAAATTAAACGTATTGATCACTGGTGGAGTTTACAGTATCCGAACCAGTCCAACTCAGCACAGTGAAGGCACACTGATCTATGGGAACTGAACCCAGAGAACGGATATGAATGCTTCGTCATCTTTCCTTCCTGGGATTCAAAATGTGGGAATTCCACTTCAACCCACATTCAATTCATACCAGCAACCAACGATTACATGTCTGTCAATCACTCTGTCCTGTGTGTGTGTGTGTGTGTGTGTGTGTGTGTGTGTGTGTGTGCGCGCATGCGTGTGTATGTGTTCGAGAGAGAGAGAGACTGAGTGTAAGGACTGCCTCTCAGCTCTGTACAATTCTTCTACAATTTTACAATTCTACCTCCATGTCTCCTTCAAACCAGTGCTTTCACTGATGAGACAAAAGAAGAAGAGAGAAGAATAACACTCTTCCTCGTGTTATTTTTGTGTTTCGGTGTAACGATACAAGCTCACGCAGTGAAAGCTTGCTGTGCAGCCATCTCTGCGCCAGGCCAGTGTGCGTAAATGCACTCACAGGCACACTCTCTGTGCCTCTCTCTCCCTCTGCCCCTCCCTCTCTCTCTCTCTCCCTCTCTCTCTCCCTCTGTCCCTCTCTCTCCCTCTCTCTCTGTCCCTCTCTCTCCCTTTCCCTCTCCCTCTCTCCCTCTCCTTGCCCCTCTCCCTCTCTCTCTCTCTCTCTGTCCCCCTCTCTCTCTTTCTCTGTCTCTGTCTCTCTCTCTCTCTCTTCTCCCTCTCTCTCTCTCTCTCCCTCTCTCTCTCTGTCCCCCTCTCTCTCTCTCTCCCCTCTCCCTGCCCCTCTCTCTCTCTCTCTCTGTCCCCCTCTCTCTCTTTCTCTGTCTCTGTCTCTCTCTCTCTCTTTCCCTCTCTCTGCCTCCGCTCTGTTTCTGGAGGTTTCCAGCCAGCATCCTACGGCAACTCCTCTGCTGTCAGGCAGGGATGCGCTGTGATTGAAGATGATTGGCTGTGACTGGGTTTAACCCCTACAGCTTTGACCCCCCATCCCCTGTCCCCTGTGCCTACTCCATCAGCTCCCCACCAACCCTGCCCCCCACCCTTACCCTGACTCAGAGAGGCAATGTGCCTTAACCAAACAATTACACACACACACACACACACACACACACACACACACACACGCATGCACACACACACACACACACACCCACAAAGGAACATAAACCTGACCATGCACATACTCACACACTTTGACCCAATCACACATGCACTCACACAACTGTGTACTCACTCACACACATGCATCAACACACTCACACACACAGACACATTTTAATGGTCATCCCTCATCCCCCAAAACAAATCTGACCAAAACCTCTCACAGTCCCCTCTAGGTCTTCCCTCAGCCTTCTTTAACACTGTGAAAACCTTTTCAAAAGTGAACATTGTGAGGAGGTTTTGAATTTGAATTTACCTAAAAACACAGACGCAGATACACGCTTAATTTGCATAGCGTCAGTAATTACTTTAACAGAAATCTAAATTAGTCTATATCCTGTAGCTTGGATCATTACCTGGTAGGCAAGACTAGCCTCCTCTCCTTCTGAGATAACAATGGAGACTGAAACCAAGTGTGTGTGTATGTGTGTTTGTGTACACATTTGAGAGTGTGTGAGCGTGTGTGTGTGTGTCTGTGTGTGTATGTGTGTTTGTGCCTGTGTGTGTGTGTGTGTGTGTGTGTGTGTGTGTCTGTGGCCTGTTGTAAAGGAGCTGGGGGGGTCACGCACCCCTCCGCTGGCTGGCTTTACAGTGATACAGCAGAAACAGAGACCGAAACACTGTGAAACACGACCTAACAGAGCAAAGAATGAGCAGCACTCAGCGTTTTCCACTGTGAATGTTTCAGTGAGTCCCAGACTTCTGCTGCTAAAAACAGACCTCTGTGCCAAACTCTCCCTCTGTACCTCTCTCTCTATCCCTTCCTCACTCTTCACCTCTTCCCATCCCCTTTGCTCTCTTCACCTCTGTCTCCTCCTCTCTCTCTTTCTCTGCCTGCCTCTCCCTCTCCCCCTTTCTCTGTCCCTCTCAGTCTCTCTCTGTCTCTCTCACACACTCTCCCCCTCTCTTGCCTGTTGCTCTTACAGCTGTGTTGAGTGAAGAGGAGGATGTGGTCCCTTTTTCTTCTCGCCCCCCACTGCGCTGCACTGTAAAATCCCATTACAGGCCCTGGAGGTCCATGAGGGAGAGAGACGCAGGGAGAGGGAGAGGCTCTAAGCTTCTTATTGATAAAAGCACTAATCTACCAGGCAAGGTAGCGGGTTCGAAGGTTCTGCGATAAAGCAAAGGAGCAAAAGAGAACACATCTGAGGAGCTTAATATCCACCCAGCGCTCACCTGAAAATCGTCTCTGATCCCTCCTCCCGCCCCCACGCCAGCCAGAGGCTCAGCCTGTGTGTGGAACTAAACTCTTTAAAAATTCAAGCCGGGAGAAAGTGAAACACGCCCGGCTAATCCCGCCAGTCATCAGCTGCCTCTCGCGCCCCGAAATAAGGACCCGCCTCCCGGTCCCCACGCCGACCTGCGGGGCGTGATGTCACAGCGGGGATGGGGACGGTCTATGCGTGACCCCGTTTCATTTCGGCAGTGACCGCACCAGCTGGAAGTGACCGCTCCTGTGTGTGTGTAACCTCGTTTCAGTCGCGGGACTCAGATGGACCGTGAGGTCAGAGGACAGGAAGGTGGGGTTCAACAGAGAGGGCAAGGGATTAGCAGTGCTTCGGTCAGAGAAAGAGAAACAGGATGATACTATCAGGGGAGAGAGGGAGGGAGAGAGAGAGAGAGATGGGGGGAGGGAGAGTGAGAGAAAGAGAGGTAGAGAGTGAAAGAGAGAGAGAGAGACAGAGCAGGAGAGAGAGAGACAGAGAGAGAGAGAGAGAGAGAGAGTAAACGAGGCAGGAGTGGGGGAAACACTTCCAGGCCCTTACAGCAGCCCTGTTTTTGGAACTGTGCCCATGAGGCGCAGCGAGTTCTCCTTTTTCTGTGAAAGGAGTTTGCCCCGGCTGCTTAGCTACTCAGGAGAAAGAAGGAAATTTGAGCGGAAACTCATTTGAGGCCTGTTAATTAGGACTTTCCCAGCAAATCTCTCACTCCTTCAGTTTCCTTTCCTGATGGAAGGATCGTGGATCATGGGGGAAAACTACAAGCTCTTGACCTCTCCCTCTCTCTACATCCATCTCTCCTCTTTCTCCTCTTTGTGTGGAAGATCAAATGAAAATAATTGCCTAATTTCCATCGCTGGCCATGATTCATTCATTTATTTGTCTGCCCTCCACCTTAACGTGTGAGCATGCAGCGGAGGCCTCCATAGCCAGTCTACAGATATCACCCACACCAGCTGAGCCGTGAACAGAGCCTACTCCTCCGAACGCTCGGGAGACATCGCACTCGACCTGTCCCTTCAGCTGCCTTTCTCCCCCTCACTCCGTCTGTGTCACTCTGTCCTTACCCATCACTTTCCCTCCCTCTCTCCATGTCACTCAACTGCCCAATTTCAAACATTATATCACCTTTATTCTGAATACAGTGACAAAGATTAAATGACTATGCAACTTACATAACCATATAATAAAATCTATTTTTTAACACTTATGTTTTGATTAAAAATAAATACATACTCCTCTCTTTCCCTCTCTCATTTGCTCCCTCCCACTCTCTTTCTATCCGTTTCTCATTCGATATCCTGTTCCCTCTCTCCCTCTCCCTCCCTCCCTCCCTCTCTCTCTCTCCCTCCCTCTCTCTCTCTCTCTCTCTCCCTCCTCCCTCTCTCCCTCTCCTCTCTCTCTCTCCTCCCTCCCTCTCTCTCTCCCTCTCCCTCTCCCTCTCCCTCCCTCTCTCTCTCCCTCACGGTGGGTCAGTAAGTGCTATCAGATGAGCGCTGTGAGGCTCAGGATTAGTGGGGCTGTGGCCCCTCAGAGGAGCCACCCAGTTTCACCCCGAGTGCAGGGGCTGCTGGCCTAATGGAGGCCATCATTACCACACGCCCGCGCCAGAGCTCCCCGTTACTATGGTCACGACTACGTCTAATGCCACATTTTGCAAGGATAGTGCTCGCCGATGCTGCTCTCAAAAGCTTATTTGTGTTCCATTAATGACGGAGGCATAATCCCTCTGAACTGGAAATCTGATGAGAAGTTTTAAAAAATATATATTAAAAAAAAGCTCCGTTAGGAGCACATATGCTGCCATCTCCAAAGGACAGGGACAGAGGAAGAGGGTCTGATCCAGGGTCAGCCATCGCTCTTACGGAGACCTCTAGAGAGGAGGGAGGGAGAGGGTGTACAGTGATTCTAGCAGGGTGTCCTGTAGAAGGGTACCATGGCTGTTGGTCCCACATTAGCCAGCCTCCATGATCCTGCTTCTCTGAGATTTGTGAGTGCCTTGAGCTGGGGTCCCTCCTGTAGTAGAGCATGGAATTATGGGTACATTGTGAAATCTTGGGTCCTATTCACCGAGCTACCTTTACCTATTAAGTGAACGAAAGCCGTTAAAAATCGGATTTTCTGCGACTCTCTCCCTCTCCTTTCATGTACCTGCACCTTTCTCTGCACTTCCTTCCATGCCATGAACCAAAACCGTTTGATAAGGTGACAGGAGTCAGAGGCTGACAGCTCCCGATCCAGGGTTCATGAAGCCTGACCATGATGTAGTCATTAATTACAGTGGAAATGTCTGGCCAATCATCCCTCAAGGAAAACCAGCTCTAGGTGGACTCCCCCCACAATCAACAAAGATCCAAAGGATTAGAAACTCGGGGGCGGAGGGTGAACGCACTGTAGGGACAAGACTGATCCCAGTACAGCTTCCCAGAGGGTTTTTCCTACTCTGCCCACCACAGAGAGTGAGAAAGCTAAAAAGAGAGGAAGAGAGAGAGAGACAACAATACAAAACAATACAAGCAAACACTCAGAACCAAAAAAGAACAACATATAAATAACCAACTGGCTGTAATTGAGGAGTCCCTAAATTCCAACAGTTTCTGGGCTAACTGGAATTCCCTCAATAAACCCAATCAAGAGGAACTAGCTATTCAAAATGGGGTTATATGGGAGAACCATTTTGAGAAACTCTATAGAAAAATTATGAAAAATACAGAACAAAAGGGTATATATGAAAAATTGAAAAATCTTGAATTTGCAATTAAAGACAACCAGAATCCTCTAGACTTGCCCATTACAGAAAAAGAATTAGTAGAAAAGCTACAGGCCCTGCAGCCTAAAAAAGCCTGTGGACCAGACGGCATTCTAAATGAAATGCTGAAATACACAGATGACAAACTCAAGAGTGCCATCCTAAAACTGTTCAATTTGGTTCTGAGTGTAGGCTATTTCCCTGACATCTGGAATCAAGGACTCATTACCCCTATTTTTAAAAGTGGAGATAAATTTGACCCAAACAACTACCGAGGCATTTGTGTGAGCAGTAATCTGGGAAGATTCTATGCAGTATTATAAACACAAGACTCCTGCACTTCCTTAATGAACACAATGTCTTGAGTAAGAGTCAGATTGGCTTTTTACCAAATCACCGAACAGGTGACCATATTTACACCCGACACACCCTAATAGATAAACACGTCAACAAAACAAGAGCAAAATATTTGCTTGCTTTATCGATTTCAAAAGCTTTTGATTCAATCTGGCACGATGGTCTAATGTATAAGCTTTTAGAAAGTGGTGTAGGGGTAAAACCTATGATGTAATCAAATCAATGTACACAGAAAATAAGTGTGCAATTAAAATTGAAACAAACAAACAAAATTCTTCACTCAGGGCGTGGGGTGAGACAGGGATGTAGCTTGAGCCCAACGCTGTTCAACATTTACATTAACGAATTGGCCACAATGTTGGAAAAATCACCAGTCCCTGGACTCACTCTACTTGATAAGGAGATCAAATTTTTGCTCTATGCAGACGATCTGGTTCTGTTGTCACCCACCAAACAGGGGTTACAGCAGAATCTAGATTTGCTGGAACATTTCTGCAAGACCTGGGCCCTTGCAATAAATCTAAAAAGACAAAAATTATGATTTTCCAAAAAGATCCAGATCTCAGGACATCAGACATACATTTACATTAGGGACAACAAACATTGAGCACACTACAAGCTACACATATCTAGGACTAAAGATCAGCTCCACAGGGAACTTCAACTTGGCTGTAAATGAACTGAAAGAGAAAGCGCGCAGGGCATACTATGCCATTAAGAGACAAATTAAAATGGATATACCAATTGGGATATGGCTCAAAATATTCAAAGCTGTAATTGAACCAATTGCACTATATGGCAGTGAAGTGTGGGGTCCGCTTACAAAGCAAGATTTTGCTCAATGGGACAAACACCCAACTGAAACCCTGCATGCAGAGTTCTGTAAAAATATCCTCCATGTACAGAGGAAAACACCGAACAATGCATGCAGGGCAGAATTAGGCCAATATCCATTACTCATTAACATTCAAAAAGAGCCATTAAATTTTGGCAACACCTAAAACCAGCGACCCCAACTCATACCATCACAAAGCCCTGCAATGCCAAGAGCTGAGCAAAGAAAAGAGCCCCTCAGCCAGCTGGTCCTGAGGCTGAGTTCAACACTAACCCCAACTAATACCTGGCAGCCTCAGGACAGCTCCACTCCAACAGAACCAATCAGAGTCAACCAAATTATAGCACAACAAAAACAAAACTATATTTCTCATTGGAAAATTCAAACAAAAAATCAAAGCAAATTAGCATGTTATCTGGCCCTAGAACGTGAATACACTGTGGCAGACTATCTGACCACAGTGAAACATTACAAAAGCAGAAAAACATTGACGAAGTACAGACTCAGCGAGCACAGCCTTGCCATCGAGGCCGGTCGACACAGGCAGACTTGGCTGGCCAAACAGGAGAGGCTGTGCTCACACTGCAACCAACAGCAGGTCGAGACAGAGCTGCATTTTCTCACAGAATGTGAGAAATACAAACTAATTCGAGAAACCTACTTTCCAAAATTCCAATTACTATCCCCAAACTTCCCAACCCTGCCCGAAACACAGCTAATACAAATCCTTCTTGGAGAGAAGGGTTGTTGTGTACATTTGGCCGCAAAATACGTGTCTGCCTGCCACAGCATGAGAGACAACAGTGACTCTTCATTCTAATTCTATGCAGAATACAGTTCACTCAATATAGTTTAGAATATGTTCCACTGTACTGTTATTAGTAATGTTTTTTTTTTTTTTTTTTGTATTGTATTGTCGTTACCTATTGTTATTGTTATGATTGATTGATTTTATTATTGTGCTTTGGCAATATGTATTTAAAATATGTCATGCCAATAAAGCATTTTTGAATTTGAATTTGAATTTGAGAGAGAAGGAGAGAGAGAAGCAGGACCAGATGTAAAGCAAGAAGCAAGGGAGGCAGGAATGAGGAGTAGAAAAGATGAAGCAGAGGATTGGAGAGAGTGGGGGGGGGGGGATGAAGAGAAGAGAGGATTGTGGGTACTCTCATCTCACCATATCTTATCATATGTGAGGATGCTTCTTTTATCAGTACCAAATGAAATCTACTCACTAACCTGGAAACCATCATTTTAAGAGGTGACAGAGTGTGGCTTCTTCACTTTACCTTAATCCTAACCCTCCTTCCTTCAGCCCGAGCAGGAAAAACTCTACAAAAACAGAGCTCAGAGACAGACACAGCACACCAGCCTGCGTGAGCCCACACCTGGAACGAACAGACCAATCCGAACCAGGCACATGAAGGTTTGAGCCCCCCTGCCCCCCGCCACTGTCACAGCTTTGTTCCTCTACTCAGACCGCTTGTCCTTAGATTCGCAGCCCCACCCCAAAGCACCCCTCACCCCTCACCCCCCCACCCCCTTTTCTCTGAAAAGAACCGGCTGAATGACAAGCCCTTCCTTTGGCCCGGCACACAATAGCCTGCGCCAAGACCGAAATGAGCAGGTTTGTAGAACACGACAAAAGAACAGGGGGAGAAAAACTCATTTAAAGATAAAGAAAAAGCCAGCAGTCTTTGGCGAGCTGGGGTTTCTCTGTGGATGAACACAGCAGCCGAAAGCCGGATCCACCGTACACACCCCCCGCCCAGCCCAGACGAAGAGCACCGGTTTGGAGCAGGGTGTGGAGACCGGTGCAATTCCTCCACGTGAGCGGAGGGGCTGTGGACTGCATTAAGCCGCTGGAACAGGTGTGCAGCTCTCCGAGTCCGTTTTAACGCTTTGGCCTGACTCCCTCGGCCCTTGCTGCAGTCTCATTAAACCCAAATCAAACCTGCGCAAGCGTGCTGCTCTCTGCTTGAAGTCAGTGCTAACACCCACCCCTCTGAAGGTGCGACAGGAAAGGCGTTTCTGTCCCAACTGACAAGCCGGTCCCGCCACAGAGAAACACCCATCTCCCACAGAGCATCTTTTGTCATTATTTTTGTTTTTCGTTTGGCCTTTATACAGAGCATGGCAGTTGCAAAGAAAAAGGCGTCAAACAGCAGCCATTCTACAGGGGAGTGTGTGCTGGCACCATTCAGTACAGCAAGTGCAAAACAACTAGTTTATCCACATAACAACCTGCTGGCATCTCAAAAACAGCTTTTGAAATGTCCACATTTGAAAGTCTCCCTTCCATAGCTACTCAAAGATGCTGTGTGGAGCATGGTATTGGAGGCTTTTTCAAGCGTGTGTAAGTGTGTGTGTGTGTGTTTGTGTGTGTGTGTGTGTGTGTGTGCAGGGGTTCAGAAACACAAACTCCCTCACAGTCTCGCTTTTGAACCCCTGCGCCCCGACTCCCCAGTCTCCAGATTCTGCTGCGGCAGATAAGAAAATGCAGTGTTTACTTCTCACATTGACCCCCTGTCTCTAGTGGAGAGCTCTGACAAACACAGACTGCCTTTTAATTAGTGTTTAAACATCTGAGGATTGGCAGGGGAAAAAACAAGCCATCCAAGTCGTCCGCAGAGTTGTGGATCAATCCGGGAACAGAGGATACTGCGTGACTCTGCCTTTATGCAGCTCATCTGCAGAGAGCGTCAGTCTTCCTTTAAATTCAAATTAAAACGAGCGCAGAAAAAATGCCAAGCCACCATCGCGCCTCGCCTGCTCAGCTGCGCTAACCCGGCGCTATCCCCGCTAGGCCAGCGCAGACGCCTCCTCTGTTCCCCGCAGCTGCTGAGCGAACCTCCCAATCTGCAGCCAATTTCTCTTCCCGTCTTTAACTGGACGTGTCCGCACTTTGACGCGGTTTGGGCTTTCGGATTCTCTCCTGGGTAAATTTTGTTTTTGACTGTGATGACTTTTTTTTTCCCAGATCCTTGTGAATGTGTTTACTGCTACAGAGAACACAGGCTGGAATGGGGGTGAAGGGAAAGAGAATTACAGGAGCTTATCCATAAAGCAGTCATCTGTCCGAGTAAAGACATGCCTGCGCAGACACATGCATTAGTGCTCCAGGAGGAGAGAGAGGGAGAGAGAGAGAGGGGGAGAGAAAGAGCGAGCACCAGACCAACTCATGGATTTTTTTTCTCTCAAGAAATATTTGCAATCAGTGGGCAACAGCAGCATGCTCCAGGTCCAGGCTAATCTCGCAGGTTACTTAAACAGAGATGACATTAATTAAGCTCCTTAAGACAAAAAGCCCTTTAAGTGTCACCCCCAGTCAGAACCATAAACACAGTATGTGGCCTCTTGATTGGTTCTCCAGCTGCTTTGTTGCAACTGGATGGCTATCTGCAGCTCTCTCTGTATCCAATCCGATGGCTGCATGTGGTTCTCTCTGTGTGCAAACGGTGAGATGGCTGCTTGTCTTTCTATAGGTAACTGGTCCGATTGCCTCTCTACAAACAGCCCATCAGACTGTTGATCATCTGTCTTTGGACTGACCAATCAAATGGCAGCTTGCTACTCTTGGGGTAACCAATCACACAGCCTGTTCCTAACATTCTTCCCGCTGGGAAACGCATGTGAGCTGCAGGACACAGGAAGTCCGACAGCATTAATGTCACATGACATGGGTGGATGCCACCGCTCCACACTCTCACGGCTACATGCATGCACCCTCTCTGGCCCTTGTTTTAATGCAAAGATTAGACTGGCTAAATATCACAAAGCGGATCGGGGATCACATAATCTTCACTAATCTCCATTTCAGAGATGGGTGTGCTCTGCTGCTAAGACGATCACAGAGTAAATAACGGCTTTAGTACCTGGTTTGTCCCAATATCCTGCTGTAAGCCCCGCTCTGACAGCTGCCAGGCATTTCCCCAGACTTGCCTGACCTGCCGTCCGCCCGCACCTCGCTGCCCTGTGATCTGTCATCACCTAGTTTTCCTGCAATCCAATGGCTTTGTTTCCTGTGGTCTGTGCTCAGCTCACCACCCTGCAACCTGTGTGGGACTCACTGTCCTGGTATCTGTGTTCAGTATACTGCACTGTGATCAGTGTTGGACTGACAGTCCTGCCATCTGTGCTCGACTCGCTGTCCTGTGATCTGTGCTCGACTCGCTGTCCTGCGATGCGGGTGGGACTTGCTGTGGTCCTGTGCTGTGTTTCTTGGCTCGCTGTGGTCTATGTGTGTGCAGCAGAAGGGAGGGATCTTTACAAGTTCTCCCCCCTCTCCCTCACTCTCTCACCCCCATCCCTGGGTAGGGCAGCCCTCTTTCTCTCACTCCCTCACCCCTATCCCCTGGTAGGACAGCCCTCTCTCTCTCACTCCTCACCCCCTATCCCCTGGTAGGACAGCCCTCTCTCTCTCACTCCTCCCCCCCTATCCCCTGGTAGGACAGCCCTCTCTCTCTCACTCCTCCCCCTATCCCCTGGTAGGACAGCCCTCTCTCTCTCACTCCTCCCCCTATCCCCTGGTAGGACAGCCCTCTCTCTCTCACTCCTCACCCCCTATCCCCTGGTAGGACAACCCTCTCTCTCTCACTCCCCCTTGTAGCCCCAGTGACCCCCTGTTTGTCTTTGCGCAGGATAATCTCCTGCACTGGGCAGTAATGAATGCATGTCTTAAGTTGTTTACATCTTAATCACTGTCCATCTTTGCTGTTTGGGAGCAGCCCAAGCGGGTCAATCTGTGAAACCATGGCGACGCGTCTGTATAATGCCTGGTACAGTACCCAAGCTGTCACTCAGCGGCTCTCTCCACCCACTATACTGAACCCAGGCACTGACCTCTGATTCTGTGATAATGTGATAACCCAATGCTTCCGTGTGAGTGTGTGAGAGAATGTGTGTGTGAGTATGTGTGAGAGACTGTGTGTGTGTGTGTGTGTGTGTGTGTGTGTGTGTGTGTGTGTGTGTGTGTGTAAGGGGAGCAGTAGAGCGCCCCCTGTGTGTGAAACAGGTGAATCTCTATATCAGGGTCCCTGCTGCCCCGCGAGACTCCGCCCCCTGCAGACAGACGGTCTCTGCACAGCGGCTCCTTGCATTGGTATGCATATGCAAGCCCCCCTGCGTCCTCAGCAGAGAGAGACAAATGTCTGTGCCATACATCATCAGCATATTCAAAATACGCAGAGACACCTGCCCCCCGCCCCCAAAACAAACCTGGCCCGCGCTTAATGATTTTTGATAATAAGCAGCCAGAGATTCTGAGAGCTCTCGTAAATAATGCATTTCCTCCCGAAAGATCGCGTTATCTTCCCCAAACAGTCCGCTGCCAAGGAGCCTGTCTTCAAGGTGAGAAACTCGCGGGCAATATTAAACGTGGGACTCGGCCGCGAGATAGATGGTGCGGAGAGACCACGCCTCCCCCATGCATTACCCACAACCAGCGCAGGAGCCGCCAGGCAGAAAAAAGGCACAGATAAAAAAAAAACTTTCACCAAATGCGTCACTGAGGTCTGAGGTCTGAGGTAAAGCAGGGATTAAAGTACCTCTGAAGGAATATATAGACATACATACATTCCTTTTGGCTACATGTCATAATTTCAGACATGGAAAAAGCTGAATTCTTACATTGGTGAAATATTCATGATTTTAAATGAGCAAAATATAAACACACACACACACACACACAAAACCAAAAACAAGCTTCAGCATATTCCTGAAATGAAAGAGGTAATGATGCCTGATGTATCCTGAACAAGTACATTTTGTACCCACAGTGCTGGGCTAAACTACGCTAAATTAGGCTAGGCTAAGCTACGCTAAATTAGGCTAGGCTAAGCTACGCTAAACTAGGTTAGACCAGGCTAGGCTAGGCTAGGCTAGTCAGATGCTCTGAATCACCTAATGATGCTTAAATGAAGGGTCTGTGGACTCTCTAAATTTGGTGTCCTGGTCAGATGACATTAACACACACAGACACACACAGACACACACACATACATTTGACCGGGCTATACAAACACTCCAAGCCTAACTACAAAAACACACACACACCTCCAGTCAGACAGCATTAATACACACCCCAGCTTAAACAAGAACACACACATTAGCCTTACTGGAACAAAGCACATTGGGCAAAGCTAGACTAACACACACATTCAAGCCTGGTTGTGTTACATCACACCCATGTTAATACACTGTGCCAAACATTCCACACAGACAAACAAAGAAAACAAAACACTTTCATCAGTCACATCCAGAGTTCACTTAACCTTTACCACTGACACATGAAAATCAAAGCTTCTGTAATCTCACACAGACAATGTGTGTGACCTTCAGTGGTCACATGCTTTCAGTGACCATTCAGCCAATAGAAGCAGCCCGCTTCCTGCTGCCATAGCACACACACACACACACACACACACAGACTCTCTGACACACACACACACACACACACACACACACACACACACACACACACAGACTCACACACACACACACAGACTCTCTGACACACACACTCACGAAGCGTCTCCCACATAACAGCCCCTACTTGTAACAGTACAGCCTGTGGGCCCCACTCAGAACCAGGCCCTAAGGAGCGATCAGGTCCAAATGCTTCCTCTTCACTTCAGCTAAGACAGAAGGGCCTGGAGCTACACCACCCCCCCATCTCCCAAATCCTCTCCCGCCATCCGTGAGAGACGACACACCGCCGACCCCCCCCCCCCCCCCCCCCCCCACCCTGCAGTCAGTCACTCCATCTTCTCTGCCAGGTCCTGCACCACTTAAATGCACCCTGGTGCGAACGCTGGCCCGGGGTTGGTCCGCTTCGTGTCACACAGACGCTCTGAGGGCAGTGACTGAATGGACCTCCAGGCTTTCGGCAGACCCAAATCGGACCGACCGTGACCTCATCTCACCATGACCGCAGCGACGACCGGTCTGCAGCACCGGCGCACAGCAGACACGAGCAGACCCCAGACCCCAGACCAGCACACACGCCCCCACACCCCCACCCCCCCGCGGGAGCGTGAGATTAAAACCATCACCAAGGGAACCTGCCACCTGAGCTCCCACAGCACCTTAAGCTGGTCCTGCTTGGTGGCGTGACTCTGACATCGCTTTGCAATGAAGTCTGCTTTGCAATGAAAATGCACCTTTCTCCGTGAGCCTGTCTCCCCTACCCCGCCCCCGCCCCGCTTCCTCCCCCTCAACAGCAATGTGGCCCGACCTGTTCTGGAGGCAGACACTAAGAAGTGCAGGAAACAAGAAAGCTGAATGGGTCTGATGTCAGAGGTGTGCAATGTCACAATGATGGAAGAAGTGTTTCCTGTGACACTTGAACCCTGGGCCAAGGCTGCGGAATTTGAGTCTATGGAGAAAATTCGAGACGAACCTCTCCTCTCTTCACCTGTGTGTGTTAACAATTACTTAATCAGACACCCTCACCCAGGGTGAATTCCAGAGCTCACAATTACTCGTGATTCATACGTTTCCATATTTAGTGAAGCAATTCAGGGTCAGTCCCCAGCCGCCATCACACAAAGCAAAGCTGCAGCAGGCCCACTTCACTCTCCTCTGAGCTCAGGCGCTCGGTCACCGATGACCCAATTTTCTGTGTTTATTACGACACAGCAACACCTAAGCAACCACACATAACACTCAGACTTTGCTTCCCCTTATCAGTCTTTCGAAAGTTTGATTGGCAGAGACAGGGTGTGTCTTGGGGAGGGGGGGATAGAGTAGGTCTGTAGACCCACCAGGACACAAAGGGTTACAGCCACAGCTGCTCATTAACAGGTGATCATTAACAGGTCCATATGACTGGCACACAGCAGACCCACAGAAATGTCACTCAGACGAGGCCACACCCACTCTGGCAGGTGACACCCCCTGCGCGTCTAACTCTCTGAATGCATTTACCTCACCTCGGTCAGTCGGCTCCCTGGTGATGACTGATAAGCCACTGTTAACAAGCTCTTCCGCTCGCTTTGTCACTGCTGATTACATCCTACATCCTGGAACCTCACCACTTCCTCCCTCACCTCACATCCCCACGTAGGTGTATGCGTGTGTGTACATTACAGCGCGGGGATGTATGTGTCACCGTCTCATTCTGTGTGTATTTAAGCGTGTGTGTGAGTCAGTGAGTGTGTGTGTGGGCGGGGGTGTCTATGCCTGTGTATCAGTGAGTCTGCGTATGTGCGTGTGTGTACTTTACAGTGCATGAATGTATGTGTTGCTGTCTCATGTGTGTATCTAAGTGTGTGTGTCTGTGAGTCAGTGTGTGGGTGTGTGTGTGCGTTGGTCTGTCTGTCTATCTGCGTGAGTGTGTGTATGTGTGTGGGTGTGCGAGTGTGTGTGTCAGTCAGTGAACATGTGTGTGTGAGTGTGTGTGAGTGTGCGAGAGTGTCGGTGTGCGTGTGTGTGTGTCAGTCAGTGAGCGAGTGTGTCTGTCAGTGAGCGTGTGTGTGTGTGTGAGTGTGAGTGTGAGAGTATGTCAGTGTGTGTGTGTGTGAGTCACTGAGCGTGTGTGTGTGTGTATGTCAGTTAGTGAGTGAGTGTGTGTGTGAGAGCGAGTGCGAGTGTGTGTGTGTGTGTTTGTGTGCGCGCGTGTATGCGTGTGAGTGTGTGTGTGTGTGTGTGTGTGTGTGTGCGTGTGCGTGTGCGTGTGCGTGTGAGTGTGAGTGTGTGTGTGTGTGTGAGTGTGTGTGTCTGTTGGGCTGCTGATGCCTAGCTTGCCCAGGGAAGGAGAAACAATCAATTAAAGCAGAAATATGACAGCGCTGGCCTGCCTCCCTGAACGGGTGACTAAACAGCAGAGCTCTGTCTCCTCTAATTCACAGCCCTAAACTTCCCTCGGCTCTGCCCAGGACTAATCACACACACACACACACACACACACACACACACACACACTGGCCCATCTCACACACTCACAGGGCTGGAGGAGGGAGTGCTAATCCAGTCCTGCTGGACTGCAGCAACGCCCACCTACAGCCGCGCAGCTGCAGCGTATGGAGAGCGCATTACAGCTGCAGCGTATGGAGAGCGCATTACAGCCATGCAGCTGCAGCGTATGGAAAGCGCATTACAGCTGCAGCGTATGGAGAGTGCATTACAGCCACGCAGCTGCAGCGTATGGAGAGCGCATTACAGCCGCGCAGCTGCAGCGCATGGAGAGCGCATTACAGCTGCAGCGTATGGAGAGTGCATTACAGCCGCGCAGCTGCAGCGCATGGAGGGCGCATTACAGCTGCAGCGCATGGAGAGCGCATTACAGCTGCAGCGTATGGAGAGCGCATTACAGCCGCGCAGCTGCAGCGTATGGAGAGCGCCTTACAGCTGCAGCGTACGGAGAGCGCATTACAGCTGCAGCGTACGGAGAGCACATTACAGCTGCAGCGTATGGAGAGCGCATTACAGCTGCAGCGTATGGAGAGTGCATTACAGCCATGCAGCTGCAGCGTATGGAGAGCGCATTACAGCTGCAGCGTATGGAGAGCGCATTACAGCCGCGCAGCTGCAGCGCATGGAGAGTGCATTACAGCTGCAGCGTACGGAGAGCACATTACAGCTGCAGCGTATGGAGAGCGCATTACAGCCGCGCAGCTGCAGCGCATGGAGAGTGCATTACAGCTGTGCAGCTGCAGCGTATGGGGCCGTCGTCAGGAGTGAGCCGCTGGCCCGGGCAGCCCCTCACAGTCACGGGGGGAACACACTGATGAGAAATGCTAAACTGAGAGCCTGCTTTATTGGAGGTTCTCCTTCATTTTTCCGTGATTAGGGCGATGATTGTGCTGCGCTGTGACTGTGGCTGGCTGTGAATACGGATGGGTCCCGCTGTCACACACGCGGCTGGCGCTCCGCTGCTTTCGGCAGGGGGAGGGACACAAACAGTAATCTCAGCAGATGTTCGCTGACAGACGCGGGGTGGGCGGGGCCCGTCGGAGGAGCCCGGGGGCCATACGGAGAAGTGTACAGTCACCCGCCACACACACGGCGGGCGGGCGGGGGCCCGGAGGCGCCGCGGAGACGCGAAGGAAGTGACAGTTGCCAGGGTGCGCGGGAGCGGGAGGAGTGAGCTCAGGAGTGAAGACAGGGAGCGGAGTCGCTCAGGGCTGAGGCGCTGATCCTCCCCCCCAAACTTACAGCTCCACTCCGACAAGGGGGACACCACGGCTGGAGGCGTACGCAGAGGGGAGGCCACGGGCGGGGGGAGACCACAGCCGGAGGGGGCGGAGGTACGAGGAAGGGAGGCCATGGATGGGGGGGCAGGGGGGTTTACGAGGAAGGGACACCAAGGGGGGGACGAGGGGGAGACCACAGCCAGCGGGGGCAGGGGTACAAGTGGGGAAACCACAGCCGGGGGTGGGGTTGGGGTATGAGGGGGAGACCACTGGGACCGCAGGTGGGGTTATGAGGGGAAAAAGACTGCAGCCACAGGCTGTTGTATGAGGGCCAGTGGTACAGTGAGCGAGGGGGTGGGGGTGGGGGTGGGGCGTTGATCTCTCCTGTGGCCCCCCCGCCTCGGGCGGAGGCATGCCGCTGCATGCAGAGACCCGTGCCGATGGCACGCTCGCTCTGGCCGAGATGACAGCGTAACGCCGCCCGCGAACGCACCTACGGAGCGAGGGAGCGACTTTAACAGCTCCGCAAACATGTCTTAAAAGCACAGAAATAAGCCCCTTTCCTCACACCCTGTTCAAATCACCTTCAGTGCTCTGAAAATAGCTTTTTTGTACGCGAACAAACCGACCAAATGAACTGATGTCCAGGCGCTACGCAAATAACCAGCCCAGCATGCCTGATTGCAGACGAAAAAACTGCTCTGTGCAATTTTTTTCCCAAAACTGAGTGGAAATTGGTGTAATTTTCTCCTGTGAAACCAACACAAAATGTGCTTTCAGTTTGGGGTCTCGAACAGGTGTGTGGAATTGGAGGCTAATGATTCCCCATTTCATCTGCAGGGAAAAAAAAAAGCGCCATTACCGTAACTCTGCTAAAATTAGCTGCTCTTGTGTTTAAATGATCCTGACATTGTTTACTGGAAGCCATGAATAATTCAGGTGTGAGTGATTCGGTATTCCTTTTGAACCCTTTTCCTCCACACCTTCACACTCCTGCCACCAAAGGGTTTCTCACGAGTTCAGCCATCGACCAGAGCGCCCCGTGTCGCACTAACCTGGCCTTCAGGTAGCCCCCGACTCTCCCGGTGCGTGCCCAGGAACCGGTTCAGACCGGAAAACGAAGCGATCCCTCACGGCGGCCCATCGTCGGTCAAAGGTATCACTGTGATTTGCATAATTGACTGGGTAAAGGGAGGAAAGGTCTGATATGTCCCGTGCGTTTTGCTCATAAAGCACGTGTGAGGAGGCCGAGAGAAAGGAGAGGCAGAGAGAGGAAGGAGAAGAAAAGAGCGGAGACGGGCACGCGAGGCAGAGTGAGGTAAATGGATAGTGCCGAGCGGCAGACAGGAGAGGGGAGAGGCATTAATATTCAGCGGCTGCTTTGCCAGGGGAGATTTATGGTGCAGAGTGTCGGCCATGGCGGCCCTTCATTGTTCAGCTCCTCACACGCAGTTTGCACAAAAGCCACTTCCCCTGCGAGGGGTCTGAGAGAGCACCGCTCCACAATCCCACCCCGACGCTTCACTGCTGCGCCGGAAACCATCCATCCCGCCCCCTCGTCATTAAAAACGCAAGAGAGAGAGAGAGAGTGAGAGAGCGAGCGCCCCCCCCGCCCGCTGAAACCGGCCCGCGTCCCGGCATCTCGGCACACACGAGGCTTCACAGCGTTTCAGCTTCCAGTACAACAGAAACCAGGCGACCGACTGCACTGCACCCGCCAAAGGTACAAAGTACACACGTACATAATCTCTCTCTCTCTCACACACACACACACACACACACACACACACACACACACACACACAACATGCACACACAACATGCACACACACACACACACGCTAACATGCACACACAGACACACTGATTTAATGCTGCAGTATCCCAGTCCTTGTCTTGTGGCTCACAGCAGAGTGCGGATAAAAATAAAAAAAAAACATAAATGATAAAGGTACAGTATTGTCTTTCAGGCAGACAGACACATGAGTGGATTCTTCAGTTTGTTTAAATGAGAGATGTATTGATGTGAACGCTACCACGAGCATAAATCAGACCTAAAATTGGATTTGGAAGCACTGCAGGAAAAGGCTTTTAAAAAATAACCAGCTGAATAAATAACTAGACGAGGTGGAAGCCGACATGTCCATTTGCATAACGCCAGACCCGTGGCAGGGAGAGGGGGGATTTAAAAAGGTGGCCCTGATAGAGAGATTGGATTGACCCCTCTCTCTCTGGCTGCTACCCCCCACCCTGCCCCCACCTGCGCAGCACAGGCAGTGAGTCAGCACAGAACACACTGGTCATTCTGTTTCCATGGCGACAGCACAAGCTGAGGTTAGAATCGACTAGCACTGAAGCACAGACGCTGGAAGAATATCAATGTCAACAGCAACTTTGGGGGTGCAGCCGTCGCCCGGATCAGGGACTAACGAACCACCCCACGGTGGAAATCTTACTCCCACCCCCCCCGCCAATGCCGTCAGGAGGGGACAGCCGCCTCCGAAATTCCAGAGGTGTCCATCATGTCACTGTCATCACCAGCAGGCCTTTGTCATCAGGTGTGCTGTCGGGACTTGCAGAAGCCGCCAGCAAATACCTCTCGGAACGCGTCTTTTCCTTTAGAGATACCAAAACACACGTAACAAACACACTGAGGGAGGGGGAAAAAAGTGATAAGATTTTTGTTTTGGAAAAAAGTCTGCCTCAAATTTCAAAGCAAAAAGTGCGCAAAAAGCCGTTAAAAGTTTAGCAAGCAAGACGAGAAGTAGCGTAACAGTCATGTAACTTGCGTTCTTTTAATGGGGTCATTTCAAATGACTGTAACCAAGATGTAATCAAGTAACTGTAACAGGGCTGTAATCTGAAATTACTGTCATGGGGGTATATAATATAAAGCATATATCATACTGAGATGGGGGAGGAGTTTAGGATTGCCTACAGATGACAGATACATTGGCACTGTGACCCATGGCTGGAAATAGTTTAAATTTAAAGCTTGCCACAGGAATGTTACGAGGAAATATTTTATGCAGTAACGTTAGTATGTCCCACATCCCAGCTCCGCCATTACAAACGAAAACAAAGTGAAATGAAAACAGATCAAGCGACTGCGTTCGAGAACAATGTTATTTTAGGCGTTTTGTGGGAAGCACATGCCACAGATGGAAGAAAATTAAAAATGAAATGGAATACTGTACCTTCAGCATTTCTGCCCCGCCCCTTCCCTGGAGCCCCACCCCCCACTGCTCAATGGAAGCCCATGAATGCACAACCACAGTGGATTTCAACAAGCTCACAGCCTTTTTATTGAACTTTAAATTTCGCTTTAGTTATAAAAAAAAGTGTACAAAATTTACAAGATACATTATAGCAAATAACAAATTAAAAATTGAAAAAGCAAATAAAATAAAATGGGTCAGTTGGGATAACTGCAGCTTTAAATACAAACTCACAAATGGAAACAAACATTAACAGGTACACAGAGAGGTGTTTTTTTTCCACAAACTCACAATAACCTCAGTGTTTAGAAAGACAGACGAGTTCTGCCAGTGTGAATCACCCTCGCGAGCGCCTCTGCTTACCGGCATGCATTAATAATAGCTTCCCTGGTTTAACAGCACAAGATTCGGCTGGACAGTGAAGTAGAGCTCGAGCCAGACTGACACTCCGTGGCCCTTACAAATGCATGCATGAACAAGGTCCTCATGTTAGGTGATGAACTCTCCCAACACTAACTACGTAAGCAGAAAATGAACGAAAAGGGAACAAAAAAAAAAACACCTAAGTGTATGCGCACCTGGTGCACTCGCTCACTGAAAAGTCCAAGGCCCCTGTGTCTTTGTTTCTTTGTTTCTAAAACACGAAGGCCCCCAGGTCGCTTCCTCTTACTTTGTGTTGAAACTTTAAACAGTGTGCAAATGTTTACGCAGGGCGGGTCCCGCGGACAGGACCTGCCGGGTTAACGCCACATGCACGCCACGACCCTCGCGAGGCGACCTGGCCAGCACCACGTCCTCGGCGCTTTACAGGCAAACTCCAAAGTGACCTCACATGAAGCGATCATAACACACAGGACGCAGAGACAGCCATTTCAGACCCTCTGCTCACACACACAGACCCAGTTTCCTTACCAAAATACAATATGTACAAATGCAAGCTCCTTCGCGCCCAGATTGATTGTCTACCAAATACTCACAGAGGTCAGACTAACTGAGTAAACAGCTTTGGGTTTAGCTTACTTCTTCCAGTGGGATTGCAAACCCCACCCAGTCATGGTCCTGCTTCTTCTTTTCACAGTAGCAGTGACACGTTGTGACCAGTCCAAGAACAGCTGGAGATAATTCTTTATGAATGTGCTTCTATCTCATCAGTGGCAGACCTTTACCAAACCCCTGACTACGGACATTAAATAAAGCAAGGCACGGTAACAGCCAAGTCAGGGGGTGAAATTACCTGCCATTAATCTGTGCAAACAATTTACTCAAGCCCCAGTAAAAGAACATGGCCCTAATTAAAATCATATTTCACAGGTTTGACAAGATGCTACGACTTGGGGTTGTTGAAGAAGTATCCAGAACTTCCAACAGCTCCCAAATACAGTGTGCATCCCCCCCACCCCCCCACCGGCCTCTGCATAGATGAGATGGTTTAATAATTCAGAGGCCGATGAAAAATGTTATCAAAGTGCAGTTTGCCAACTCAGTTTGACAGAATGCTCCCGTTTTCAAACCGCGATTTTTGTGGGGCAGTTTTTAAGGCAAAACCCCGAGACAGACAGACTGTAAAAAGAGTCTTTTTGGAAAATACATTCAAACTAAAAACTAACATCTCTAGAAGACACAACAGTTGAAACAAAATGATTCAGATGGTAAGCAGAACACCTTGGGTCCACAAACGCAATCCTTTTTCAAAATCATTTTGAATTGAGAGGACGAATATGACAGTGTTTGCCTGGACTGAAAGATGCTTGTTTACAATAAAAGGAAAAAGAAATATGACACAAAAAATGTATTGCATCAGCTCCTTCATTTATCACCAGACACAAATGGAATAACAAAAAACATAACAAAAGAAAACCTGTGTATAGTCCACATCAAATGAAGAAAAAAAAATCAAATCAAAGGTAAAGGGTTGAGTGAGCCTGTCCTGCTTCAGCAGGAGGTGCAGTGGTCCTGCAGCGAAAGTGTGTGTGTGTGTGTGAGTGTGTGTGTGTGTGTGTGTGTGTGTGTGTGTGTGTGTCAGAGAGTGTGAGCGTGAGTGTGTGCATGTGTGTGTGTGGAAGCGTAATGGTGCAGCACAGATCTTTGGTTTTTCATTCAGTCCCCATTCTACCACACCTGGTGGGTCCACATAATGTTCCTGTCCAGCCCTGCTGTGTTTAGGAAGTGGTCTCCTACCTGTTTGTTGCTGTATTTTGGGGGGTTGGCCTTGTAGCTGTAATCCGAATACTGGTCGGAGCCGGTGGAGTTGTTGTCCCCTGTTCCCACGAAGGTGTTGGTGGCGGGGAGGTCCTGCACGGCCTGGTGCTTCTTGGAGGCGGACGGGGACTGGGGCTGCAGCTGGATGGAGGGCAGGGGGAGTTGGAGCGGTAGTGGCGGCCCAGGTCGGGGCTGCCCGGGGGGTAGTTGAGCGGCAGGTGGATCCTGGGGCTGTCGTTGACCCCGTCGTTGATGAGGTTGAACTTGAGGCTCTTCTGCAGGCTGGCCTCCTCGTCCTCCTCCAGGGGCTTGGCCGGCTTCGGGGCTTTGCCCTTCTTGCCCTTCTTGGCCTTGCCGCTCTTGGGCCCCGGCTTGGGCGCGTACAGGTCTTTGGTCTCCTTCTTGCCCGCCTGGTAGCCGCTCTTGGCCTCCTTCTGCAGGTGGTAGCGGATGACCACCACGATGACGATGACCAGGATGACCCCAGCCACGCCCGCCAGGCTGCCGTACAGGATGTTGCTGCGGTGGGTGGCGTGGCTGTAGTTGGGGTCTCCGGCGATGTCGGTGTCCAGCGGAGTGTAGAGGCTGTGCCCCACCAGCGACTCCACCACCGTCACGTTGCTGACCGTCTCATTGACGAAGATGTGCACCAGCGCGGTGGTGTGCCGTGGGGGCTTGCCCTTGTCGCTCACCCTCACCACCAGTCTGTGCAGGCCGTTGTGCTTGCGGACCAGCTCCTTGGCCAGGGTGATCTCCCCGTCGCTGGGGGAGATGTGGAACAGGCCGTCCGGGTTTCCGCCGGTGATGCTGAACACCAGCTCCGCGTTGGGCCCGCTGTCGATGTCCTCCGCCTCCACCCGCTCCACCCGCGTCTCGGGGTTGGTGCGGGGGTCCAGGTGCTTGTAGGAGGAGTTGGAGGGCTTGGTGACGTAAGGGGCATTGTCGTTCTCGTCCAGGACGTTGATGGTCACGCCCACGTAGGAGGACCTGGGGGGATCCCCGCCGTCCACCGCCTTCAGCCGGAACGTGTAGGTGCTCTCCTTCTCCCGGTCGAACGAGATGCTGGACAGGATGGTGTAGGTGTCGTTCTGGATGGTGAACTTGCCGTTGTCCGGCTCCACGGAGACGTGGACTCGCGCGTTCTCCCCTTTGTCCGCGTCGATGACCGTCACCATGCCGACCGGGCTGTGCCGGGGCATGTTCTCCAGCACGGAGAAGCTGTAGCCGTTCAGCATGAACTTGGGGTCGTTGTCGTTGCGGTCGAGCACCCTGACCGTGACCGTGGCGGTCCCTCGCAGGCTGGGCACGCCCTTGTCGGCAGCCGCCACATAGAACTCGTAGTGCTCCTGGTGCTCGCGGTCCAGCTGGTTCCGCACCCTCACTTCCCCGGTGTTGGGGTTGATCTCGAACAGGCCCTTGGTGGCCGAGTCCACGATGATGCTGTAGGTGAGCTCGGCGTTGGTGCCGCTGTCAGCGTCCGTGGCCACCACGTCCAGCACCTTATCCCCCGGCTGGTTCTCCTCCGCGAAATCCACCTCGAACGAGCTGGGGGAGAAGACGGGGGAGTTGTCGTTCACGTCCGTCACCTGGACCTTCAGCGAGTTGGTGCTGGAGAGAGCCGGGTTCCCCGAGTCCACGGCCACGATCTCGATCCGGTAGTCCTTGACCCGCTCGTAATCTAGCAGTGTGGTGGTCTGCAGGAAGTACTTCCTCTTGCGCTCGTTGGGCGCCTCGCTGGCCGGCCGCAGCTGGAACGGGACGTCCCCCGCCACCACGCAGGTGACCACGGCGTTCTCGCCCTCGTCCCGGTCCGAAACCTGCACCAGCGCCACGGGGGTGCCGATGGGCATGTCTTCCGAGATGTTGGCCACCCCGCCCTGGTGGGTCACCAGGCCGATGCCACGGATCTCGATGGTGGGGGCGTTGTCGTTCTGGTCCTTCACGTTGATCACCACGGCGACCCTGGCGCTTTTGGAGGCCGGCCCCTTGTCCCGGGCCAACACGTAGAACTTGAGGATGCTGACCTCCTCCCGGTCCACCAGCCCCTTCACGTAGATGATGCCAGAGGAGCGGTCGATCCGCAGGAGCCTCTGCACAGTGTCGGATCCCTGCACCAGACTGTACTCAATCTCCCCATTCGGCCCCATGTCAGAGTCGTTGGCTTTGACCTGTGACAATGCAAAAAGGGAGGAGGAGGAGGAGGAGGGGGAGGGGGAGGGACGAAGAGGAGACACACTTGCATCAGTACTGCTCACTCCAACCGCGCAAGCATTCAACACAACACCGCCCTTACGGTTTGCCTTCGACATTTAAACACCTCTGTCAATTCTATCACCATAAATCAGAACGGCACTGTTCTCCATAGCGCCAAGGTCTTTAAAAATCAATATTCAGCATAATTTCATAACAGCACCATCACAGCAACACTTCCCCAATGCCCAGTCAAATTCAGAGCATCCATAACACACAGGTGAAAAGAACCGTTCGAGCCTGCACGCTGATCTGTCCTGCTGGTAATTAAGGCACTCTGTTCCTTCACAGAAGTCAGATCACAGAGAGCCTGTGAAGTTGTATGAGAGCTTTAACTCCTAAGTAAAAAAGCAAGCTGTGTACCAACAGCGCAATTTAAACGCTCACCACGGACTGCATTAGGGCCGCTTATAAAGAGCAAACACTGCTCTTAAATATGATTTATCCCTCACCCTTCTGCTACTCTCTGCACAGACCATCTTTTTCCTAGAAGAGTCAATCCAGGATACTTCTGTGGATTCAACAGAATGGCTCTCAGGACTTCAGACTCTGTGTGTGTGTGTGTGTGTGTGTGTGTGTGTGTGTGTGTGTGGCGCGCGCGTGTATTGTGCTGCCACATCTGTTACCTGTGCACTCTCACTGCTAACGTTATAGGCAGATTCTCATTTCCATTATAAACTGATTGATTTTGGCATGTGGGGGTAGGCGTGTAGCGTAGTGGTAAGGAACAGGGCTCATAGCCGAGAGGTTGCTGGTTCGAATTTCCCACTGGGGCACTGCTGCTGTTCCTTTGGGCAAGGTACTTAAACCCAGAATAGCTTCAGCAAATATATAAAGTATAAATGTAAACACTGTAACCTATGGAAGTCACTCTGGATGAGAGCATCTACTAAATGAAAATAATGCAATTTCACATTCAGAATGACAGTTTACTGTCCTCCACAGCACAGAACAAGTCTTCCAACAGTATATAAATAAAGACCAGCATATGTGGCCACCAGTTAAGACCCCCCAAGATTTTCAAATTAAGACATTTTCCAATCACTGTAGTTTACACGATTGCTCAAGAAAAAGATTAAAGAAAAAAAAACCCTCTTTGAGAAGGACTTGATCGCATGGATTAATTGTTGACTAGAAGATTAACAGTGTTTAAAAACAATTTTATGCCTGGACACTCGCCTCAGATTGCTCTTGGAACCCGTCCAGCTCTGTAGCCCGCCTAAGCTCGCGATGCTCACATTTGCACTTCAATTCAATATGCAATTCTCAGCAACTGTCGATAATTCACTGCCGTTTTGTAAGCTTGTATTTAAGACACCAAGAAAAGACGGAGGGTAAAAAAAAAATCAATGGCTGTATAAATATGATTTGGTTTCCTTGTTTCCTTAACCCTAGGCCCCGTGGTGCTGGATGGCTGCCCAGACCCCCCGCCCTGCTGCGGGAGAGCTGTTGTCAGACAGCTCTTGTGGGCTTAAGTGTGCTTGTGGGGAGAGAGGGGCGTGGCAGCTGGGCAGGTCTGGTTTCATCGCATCTCCTGCAGCTTCCATTTGTTAATTGCATTCGGTCAGGGAGCTGACGCAAGACACCTGAGCCCCCCGAGTCAAGCCAGAGCGGAGAAAACAGCACGACGACTCCACTGCCCTCTCACCTGGCTGGCCTTTCCCTCCTGACAGTAACCTGAATCTAAACACAACCCGAATTTCAGGGCAGCTCTCTCTGAAACCAGGTATTCTGCAGTTACACACTGCATCTCTGCTTAATATAGTTTAAACCTGTGTAAGAATGGTCCAAACAGCAAAACATGTTAAGTTAAAGCAGCCAAATTGTAAGGCTATTTTGTACAGACCAACAGATTATGATTATGCAACTATACAATACATAGTGTGTATGTCTGGTAATGTACACAACTGGCAGTGAATGGTGTATATATAACTAGCAGGGTAAGGTAGGTATATGAATAACAATGTACAGTACCACATCATACGTATCATTGTGTGTGTATGACTGGCAGTGTGCAGTGTGTATTTAGCTGTCGTGTGTGTGTGACTGGGCAGCAGGGTGTGTGAGGTGTGTAGGCACAGTACCTGCAGAACGGAGTGACCGACAGGGCTGTTCTCTGAGAGCTCGGCCTCGTAGTTGAGCCTCTCGAATTTGGGGGCGTTGTCGTTGGTGTCGATGATGGTGATTCTGAGCAGTGCACTGCTGTACCGCGGCGGGTTCCCCCCGTCCACCACTTTGATGGTCAGGTCATACGAGTCCTTCTGCTCGCGGTCCAGGTTGCCCATGACAATGAGCTGCGGCAGCTTCTCGCCCTGGTCGTCCGCCACCTGCAGGCTGAAGAGGGAAGTGGCGTCCGGGCCGGTGGTCAGGGCGTAGTCCGCCACGCCGTTCTCCTCCGAGTCCTTGTCGCTGGCGACGGGGATGTTGAAGAGCGCGCCCACGTGGGTGTTCTCGGGGATGGGGAGGGTGAGGATGGGGGAGGAGAACTGGGGCGTGTTGTCGTTCACGTCCAGGATCTCGATCCTGCCCTCGATCAGCCGCGGGCCCTGGTTCTGGTTCAGGTCGGTGATGGACACCTCGAACTCCAGGAGGCAGGGGTCCCCCTTGAACAGGTTGCGGCACTCCTTCAGGGTCTCGCGGTCGATGGGGACGTCGGTGGTGTAGATGTCGCCGGTCTTGCCGTCCACGCGCAGGTAGGGGGCGCCCACCTCCAGCTTGTAGAGGTGGCCGGAGTCGGGGAGCCCCTCGTCAGCGGCCAGGCTGCCCACCAGCGTGTTGGGGGGCTGCTCCTCGGCGACCTTGTACAAGATGCCCCCCACGGGCTGTGCACAGCAGCCAATCAGGAACGTCCACACCACCGCTGTGGCCAACAGCAGCTCCATCCTGCAGCACGACCACACCTCAGCCTGCAACACACAAACCCAGACGGCATCAGTGAACCCCGCTCTGTCCTGGGACGATCCCCGAGGCTCCGACGCTCCGAAGCCTGTTAGAAAACAGCGGTCGACTTTGAATATCAAAAAGGCCGTTCCTCCTGACCTGTGATGGATTACACACAGGAACACAAACACGCAAGCTCCCCGTCCACGAGCCACGAAATATGTCAAAAACGATTTCTCATCCTGCAGATAGCCCATGTTGTGTCCCTTCCACAAAGGCGGCATAATGCCTTGTTTCTGCCAAGTGTCTCACCGCGAGGCACAGGAGATCCACAACAATGGCACCTTGCAATTATACCACTCTCTTCCACTGGATGTGGAAAACTTTAACATGAACCAAACACTCACATAGTAGCCTTCAGTGAAATATCCAGATGGGGAAAAAAAAAAACATTTTTAGAGAAGTAAAAAGGTGTGAAAACCTAAAAAAAAACTGTGGAAATGATTTTTTGAGAAAAAAATATTGCCATATGAAAGTGAGACATGAGCTCCAGGTAAGGTGATGATGACTCACAGTGCTGCTAAACTGAGCTTCACCTGTGACATTCTGTTTACGACCGCTCTGATTTCTGCATTGTGTTTCCACAGCAGCATTCTTGTGAAAGCGACCCCAATCAGGGCAGCTCCATGCCGAGGAGGCTTTTTATGCACATCTAAAGGCGGTGTGACGGCAATCACACTGTCGGTGACCATGCTGCAGCAGGAATAAAGGTGTGTAGAAAATTTTTTTATACATTTTGTGCCAAGCAAAAAATAGTCTATTTTTATAGACCCTGTTAGCGAAACTGCAAGTAAGAAGCATGGTTAACTCAATAAACTAACTACTGATCTCACCACCTCCCAGGAGGTTAAATTTAAAGGCAAACGGTGTTGACGTATTTAAAGAAAATGAGCTCCACTGCTGTAGCTCCACGTGGGCTGAACTGTATCTGTCTGTACTGTGTACAGCTGGACAAACACGCTGCCAGAACAACACACTCTCCATTCCATCCAGGCAATAAGGCAAAACTTCAATATTTGGGAAAGAGACAGGCTGTATAACAAAATGCACCCACACAGTTGCCATTTTCTTTAATAATACACTATTTAGTTTGCAGCTGCCAGTAAGTAAATTGCTTCAAATTTTTTCCAAAAATAAATGGAGCCACATCCTTCACTGTCAAGACGACAGGTTTGAAAAATCTGTGTGAGAGCTACACTCCCGGCACAGGCGGAGCGACATCTCATAATTTAGCCACCCGGCGATGTAATTCGTCATTTTAATTACTCATGAAACATCTGAGTTTTCAGAGCACTTTAAAAAAATGTTAATATGTACTTTCCTGAAATTGCCTGATGAATGAAGTCCGACGAAGAGACAGGTTGCTTGAGCGCAGCCAGGTGTGCGAACGTTGTGCCAAAATGCGCCAAACAACGAGGAGACAACGGCCTGCCGACAGCATCGCAGCACAGACATCAGCCTGTAATGGGCTGTGAGGAGCGCTTCCAGCACAAAGCACAGCTTTACCGTCACAAAGGTTCCGCTCTACGCCGCGGCACCGCTGCAGAGCGCTGATATACACAACGTAAACTGCAGAGCACGATGCTCCTTGTCTTGATTGCTAACCTGTTCTGTTTCTTTATTAATTACTGCTCTCTATTTTAGGACCTGCTTTGATCCACAGTCCCCCAGCGATACTCCTCTTTTTCTCGCTGCCCCCCACCCCCCACTTTTTCTGCTGCGATTTATTTTAGACTTTAATTATTTCCTCAGCAAATAGACGTCTTGCCGGAACTTGAAAGAGAGTGGAGGGGTCAGCAGGGTTAATTTGTCCCTGCTCTCCTGTCCTTGTTTTCGGAGGATTTTCCCTGCGATGGCCCACGTGGAGGGGGGTCTGTGGGGGTTGGGGGGCAGAGCTACACTTGGATTAGGGAAGAGTGATGACCCCCCCTCCCCCCCGCACCGCTGTCTGCACCCCGGGAAGCTCCCCGGCTCTCCTGTAGCCATTGGTCATTTCACAGAGAGAGCAGACGCGGAGAACAATGACCGCAGGCGACGAGAGAGGGCTGCTTAAAATGAACTAAATAAATAAAACCCAAGTGAACAACAGCGAGTCCCGTCGCCGGGAGATTCTCTGGCCCGTTTCCTGGGAGATCTCTAATGAGGCCATTTTTCCCCCCTTCCACTGGTTACTTCAGGTTTTAAACATTCAGAGGGAAAAGTTGCTTCGGTCCTCTTTGGCACTGTGAGCCAAACCAAAACGGACAGGCGATGCCAAGCCTTGCAAGGCACAGACCTCGGCAGGCCTCAGTCCCTGTGCTGCCCGAGGCCACATTAATAACCTACATGCGCACAGAATCAAATAAATAAAGCAGGATTTTCTTTTTGATCCGTTAAGGTTGGGGTCAGCTGGCTTTGATGTAGCTGCCTGCGCTAATTGCGGAGGCCCTGCCGCAGTGGTGAAGCTGCTTCCTGCTAATGCCGCTCTAATGAGACGGTGCGTGAGATTAGCGTGTGGAAAACCAAGACCCTCTGCCCGACCGCCACCTGAACCCAGACCCAGGAGAGCGCTCTGAAGGGAATCGCACACATACACACGCACGCTGCATGCGCACAGACACACACACGCGCAGAGATACAAAGACATACAGACACACACACGTGTGCGATAGAGAAGCTGTGGAAAATTCAGAGATCACTTGCAAAGGTCCACTTTCGTCCACCTCCACTTCAGCAGACAGCTGTCTCACACAGACATGCACACATAAATCATAAATCATAAATCAAGATCTGAATGCTGCTCGCATGTACTAATGTTGCTCTGATACCGGGTCCAGTGAGAGAGCAGTTCTGAAGATTAAAGCCTCGGATTCAGCTTTAGCTGCGCCTGTTTCCAGCACATTCACACAGATACACAGATGACCTCATTAGAGAGCGCAAAACAACAACAACAGGGCTGAAAGAATGAGAAACCCCCTCCGCTGACCTCCCCTCTCTCTCGTATTCGCGGCGAGAGGTTGCTAAATACCTCACAGCCCGTCCACTTCCTGCTTCCCATGTGAAAGCCCTCTGCCGCCCGGGGCATTTCACAGCGCTCCGCGGAAAGACCTGCGAAACTGCGCGTCGCAGTCTGCAGCGGCGGCGGGAGAAGCAGGGGCAGCCTGCAGGGGCCCGGGTGCGAGCCGGGGCCCGGGTTCGAGCTGGAGCCACGCGAGGCCACGCTGAGTTATTACCGTCCTGAGCGTGAGCACAGAAGGGGAGAGGGATGGTGAGGCTCACAGAAATCCAGTCGCCACACGTTGCTTTTGCCTGAGCGGTGAACCCTAACAGAGGAGGGGGGTGTGCACCGCGCCTGGCCGGGCTCTGAGTGGGCCAGGGGGCGGGTGGGGGGGCTTTCCTGCTCAAGACCCCTGGTTTTGCCGGTCATGTAGTTCCCACACTCAGGCCACAGCGGGACACTCGGAGCAGACACCGGGGGCAGCTGCGACAGAGAGGGAGCCAAAAGCAGGAACAGCAGCAGCAGGGGGGGAAAAAACGCGCTGGAACTTTCCCTCGCTCCGCCACCAGAGCCGTACGAGGCGGGGCGGGGCAGGGGTAGGGAGCTTCTCCGGGCTGCCGAAAAATCCGCTTTGTGATGGAAACGACACATTCCACCGCGCCCCGATGGAAAGGAGCTTCACAGACCGGCGTTTACCGGACACAGCAGGCCAAAAAATCACTCGCATCCGCATATCACACCTGGCATCTCTCCACTGCAGGCCTGAATGGGCCAGGCTAAAGACATGCAGAGAGACCCAGGCCACGGCCACATTACAATGACAATAGGCCCCGGCAATGGGCCATCGGCCACACCGAGTGCCTCTCATTCAGGAGACAGGGCTGCCTTTACTGCCACGCACACGCACATCTTAAACACCAACAAACCACCCTTTAACCTGAAGCACCATTAAACACACACACACATACATGCACGCACGCGCGCGCACACACACACACACACACACACACATATGCACGCACACACACACACGCACGCACGCACAGCAAATCATTGCTGGGAAATTGAGATGTTTTGCATTTTGCGATTTTATTACTCCACTCAATTTCCTCCTTGCAATTCCTCTGGTTGCCCACTGCAACCACATTGTAAACCAGCGGAAAACAAATCAACTTACTGAAGCGAGCGAGCACACACACACACACACACACACACACACACACACACACACACCCCAAACAAGCCTGCTGCTGGTAGTGACACCTTTGATGGGTCACTCAGGGCTCCAGTACCCAGTGAGTTTGTGTTGTCAGCCGTCAGTATCACACCCTGAGCAGAGGAAGCTCTCCCTGCTCACACGGCTCCTGTTCTCCCCTCCCGGCCCGACCGCCGAGTCCTCTCACATTTACACTAATCAATCAGCAGCCGCTCTTACTAAGGAGCTGCTCTTACTAAGAAGCAAAGCAACACAAGCGTACAAAACACAACACAAAGGTCCACACGGACAACACAAGACTCCACGGGCTGCTGGAGATTCAGCACCGGCTGCAAAGCCGTGTAAGTTCCGGAACATCTGCGGGAAGGCTCGGCCCGCTTCCCCGCTGCGACCCAACAGCATGCAGGCACAACCTCGGCCCCGGCACCCGGGCCTGCCAGCCCGGTCCGACCAGCTGGTAAAGGCACTCCTCCAAACACAGGGAGCTCATCTCTCCCTCGTTGACTTTAATCACAAACAACAACGTGCTGGAGACAATGAGCTGCACCCTGCTATCGGAGTGGGACTCCGTTAGACAGCCGCAGCTCTGACGGAGACTCGAGAGGAGCGCGCACGACAGAGACATTCTCTGTCAGAGTCGCAGGGTTCAAAGCCGCCGAACGCTGAAACAGACATCCTCCGACAGGCTCTGAAGACTGCACCGCGGGAACACAGCAGAAGCACACAGGTGTGGGTGCAATGACTTGGATTACCCCTGCGCCCTGCCTCAATGCCAAAACAAAAATAAAACACACAAATGCTTCTGCACGGCTGAGGGAAAGGCAAACCTGACTTTTTATTGTTATTAATAACAGTAATTTCTAAGCAAATGTTTTAGTTACACTCTTAGGGGGGAAATTTCAGTCTTTCACACACACACACACACACACACACACACACAAACGTGTACATTCTGAGTTGCTCCCTCCGTAGTTCTACACAATAACCACCATTCACCACTAGAGGGCGAGCCATCTGCCCCACGCTCTGCCTGGCTGGTTCTCGCATAGGACAGGTCGCTGTGAGATACAGCAGCGACTGACATCCAGAGAAGACGCCCTGTCCCTGACCCTTATCCCATATCTATAAGCTGTTGGGGTTGGAGGGGGTGTGGTGGGTTAATGTTTAACTCCCACTGCGGTGGAACAGGAGCAATCAAGTTTACACAACAGGCCCGGGTCACGCAGCTCCGCACAGGCCGAGACAGGAGACACGGGCGGCGCTCTCCCGTGCTCAGGCCTCTCGGTTACTGCTGTAGCCATTTCTACGGAAACGGGCAGAGAGCGGCCACGCAACGCCATGCAACACAGCGCAAGGGGAGAGGGGAGAGGGGAGAGGGGCGGGAGCTCGGCCCCACCTCAGCGCTCTGTCTCTGCTGGCTCGCTCTCTGCACGCCGCTTACATAAGGCCAGCCTCTCCCCGCCACAGGACACACGTACTCCCCCGATCTGTCCCCGGTGCTTCGAAATCTAAGCGATTTCAAATTTAAAAAAACAGTAATGATTAAAACAGTACAGAAAACTGCGTTCTGCTGGATGCTGGAGAGTGGGCCGGGCGGCTCCCTCCCTCTGTGTGGGTCGTCTGTGCCTCTCTCTGGCGGAGGCGACAGAGCCAGCCCCAGGCCTGGCCGGCCACAAACGGGCCATTCTGCTGCGGTGCAGGGATCCTCTCCAGAGGACACTTTCAGGAACCGCGCTGCCCCATTGTGGGTGGTCCCTGCCCTCTCCCACCCCAAACAGAGGGGATTGCTTTAATCATCTCTTTCAGCCATTGTTTGGGCAGATTAGCCTCCATTCGGATTCAGCGACTGCTGCAGTGTCGTTTACCAGCCTTTGACACAGATCCTGCTGCTCTGAGGGGCTGTGTAGCCACTGCAGGGACGACACGGCACTGACGCTGTGCAGACACTCTACACGCTCACACGATACACTCATGTGCTACTACACACTGGCAAACCACGCAAAGTCAATGCAAAGGAGAACTTGACCAGCACACTGTGCACTCACTTACTGCACGACGCGCAAATGCTACTGAAAAATAACCCTAAACAGACTACACACGGAAATTCCAGGCAATGACAGAGATTGTACACCCCGTGGCTGCAGCTCAGTGCTGTCCTCTTGGCACGCACTTCTGATCAGAACGACAGAGAATGGGCGCGTGCCCACAGCCTCGTCTCTCCAACAAGCAATGCGATGCAAAAAGAGGAGCTCCGAAAATCCAAACGCATCCGAAAGCATCAATCTTTCCAATAAGAGTAAATCGAGCGCAGTTCCTCACTGCTATTTTATTTCTATCCTTTTCTAAGCTTCGTCAGGTCGAAAGAAAGCAGGCTTGAGATAAATTATTTCAATCTATCATACATAAATTGGTGTAAATGGGAAAATGTATTCGATATTAACTTCAAGTTTCCAGTTACTTCCACTTGGCCGGGCATCTCGGGGACGTCAGAAGGTGTACATTGGCAGCCATAAAAGTTCAATAATGTCGAGGCTGACCTCTCCGTTGCGCAAACATGCTAAGGAGTCTCACAAATGTATAGCTAATATTCACAATTCAGCTGTTTGGATATCGCCAAGGTAAACAGAGTCGGTCACGCGGCGGCAGCCCTTGACCGCTCGGTTTGGCACAACGTCCCTCACCACCCGTCGCCCTCAGTTTCGAAAAGTGACTAAACGACCGGGGATTATTGTCTGTGTACAGATGGAACTAAACTCTACTTATATATGCAAACATTAGAACCAGAGGATTTGCCGTGACTTTACAAATCAGTCAGTAAAGCTCCTTATAGCCATTCCAGAGACTTTAATTCAGGTGGTACGGCGCTATCCAGATTTAATACAAGTTAAATTAGCATGCAAACCGAAGCTAATCACGGTCTTGATTCTGGTGAGCTGCTTCAGTCCTTGTGCGTGCAGCCAGCTAATTGCAAAGCGAGCGCATTCATCGCAGAGGTGTTCACGCGACATCAGACATTCCTGAACAAAGTGACCATAAAGCCCATTCAGCGGCCGGCTGCACCAGCCAAACGGATTTTCCACACCAATTTTCAACGGTCTGGGGCGAACGGGAGAAAACTCATCAAAAGAAAGCAATTTCAAGTTTTCAAATTTTTAGTGAAGGCTACAGATGACTTGTGTTCTCAGATCATTAATTACACACACAAATGTTTGCTAAAAACATTATAAATGCAATTATTCCCCAGTTATCTGCCCGTTTCCAGCAAAGTTGGAATGCATCTGTAAAAGCTGACCATGTCGTGGCATTTCAAATGCATATTAACCAAGAAAATTAAACTGTAATGCTACAAAAATTACATGAAACCAACACCAGAGATAAATGGGTCATTTGTACAACTAAATAAGATCAATAGTCATGACTTGATAGTATAAAAACAAAGACCGCTTCAATTTAAGATGTGTTTGAAATATCTGCATGGCTGAAAACGGAAGAAAATTATTTGCAAGTCGTTTCATTCAGCTACGTGAATTAGGCCTACGAACAGCAGTGTGTGCTGCTCCATATTGTAAGTTGCCTATTTTAATTTGTAGCAAACTATAAAATCCTTTTAAATTGCAGACTCCATGAACTTGAATTACTGTTTAATATGACAGGCGCATTTCCAAAAAGGTCTCTCTTACCTCGACGAAGTGGTGGTGGTGAACACGGAGCCGTGTACTTTGTTTATCTCTCCGAGAAATGAAATGCAAAAATAAATGGCTCGTGCTGTCTTAATAACTGCAATTTAACGATATTTTCCAACTCGCCAATCCCTTGCGGGCGCTTACACAAACTATTGACGTTTCTGCACTTAAACTGCAGGCGAAGTAAACTTGATAGCGCTCGCGACGCGACCTAAACCTTAGGAGGGCTGAGGGACCGAGCCTCGCGCTCGCCTCCCGCACATCTCGCGATTCACTCGACGGTTTGGACAAGTACCATCAATACTTCATTTTGTGTAAGCTATTTTTGTAAATGCTCAGTTGTCAGGGGTCGATCGATTTTCTCTCAGTTAGCACCAAAATTGGTTAAAATGACCTTTATATAGATATCAACAGCTTGTAAATAAGAAGCCTACTGTAGAGATTATTATACAATCTACGCGGTGTGAATTTTAATGAAATTAAAATCTTTCGTTTGTTTTTAGTTTATTCGTCGGCAACCCTGAGTCAAATATTGAGCAAAAACCCGCCAGATACAGTGACAGAAATATCGACCGAATCATGATTGTCTGCAAAGTGTGAAGATAATTTCCTAGAAAATGATATCAAAAGCTCTTATCAGGATAATAAAATGCTTTGCGCTGAAAGAGAGTCAGACAGGATCTAACGGACAACATTAAACTGAGTATCCGTCTCTCTTTGGATCCGTGGCTTCATTTCTTTGTATTAATGTCGCAAATGTACATTCCTTCCAGTTAATAACACAGATTAATAAAATAAAGCTTCAAAGTAATTGCTCAGTCTTCTTACATCGATCTGTTTTTAATTGCGCGAACCCCAGAATGTAAATGAACTAGTGAGGCACTTCTGTCGGATTGGCAATTACCCAGTTTAGGGGGAACGCACAGCGAGGACGTGACTCGCCGTACCCGAGCCGGCACAGGGGGTTCTCCATACCTGTTGTTGGAGAGCCCGATTCTGACGCCACAGCCCTCTGACTCCGATTATCGGACAATGCTCTACAAGAACACTGCACTGAACCTCATTAAAATTTTTGCCGTTTGACTTATGTTTTATCAAAAGAAAAACCCCATTCTCCCCGATCGTCCAAAATTAATTTCAAAAAGATTTTCCCTTCCTTTTTACATTCACGGCCACAAATGTTTTCTCAATGTTTTTTTCCCTTTCCTATTACGCATTCTTCCAAACGACTGTGTGTACATGTCATGTTTAGTTATTCTGTGCCAACATTTACTGCAAGAGGTAAATAGTTTAATGATTACTTACTGTGAATTTAGCTAACATAAGCAAGTGAACATTTCATCTAACGCAACACAGAAGACCAATTCATAGGATTTTGAGGATATTGTAATAAAGATGGGTAACAGGATCTCCAGCAATGGGTAACGTTGCGTGCTCTGTAGAGCGAAGGCTACTCTCCATGAAAATGATCAAGTAAGGTCCGTAAAATGTGTGACCTGTCTTTGTACTTTTTATTCTCTTTTTTTTACAGGGCTGTTATCCGGTTACCAGCTGAGGCCCTAAATAATTCCCTGAAGGGAAGAGGAAATGTTTGCAGCGGGCGAGCGCAGCGCTGTGGGGCTGTTCTCCATCCCGCAGACCTGAATAACAGGTTTGAGTCGCCGCGTGCGGACTGTGGCAGCCGTGTCTGCAGAACCCGGAAAGACCGGATTCTCCAGTTATGACACGTCTCTGAGAGCCGTCTGTCTACTGCAGAGTGCACTGTACGGCCAAAGGTTATTAAAAAAGCGTCAGCAAATTGCAGAAGATTCTCCCCTTTAATCCAGCCGTGTTTCGGCTCCACTGCGAACAGGAGTCCTGATCCGCAGCGCAGGTTTGAGACAGGCTAAGAGGAAGCCACAGGTGTCGCGTACGGAGGGGTAAAGTAGGGGAGAAGGAAAGCGCCGGAGTGGGGGTGTAGCTCACAATGTTCAGATACATTTTCCCTTCTGTCAATCGGTAAACAGCCTAATCTGCCCCATATTTAGCCCATATTGGCAGGAGATCTGTGCGACCGTTTATTTGGTTGAATGCAATTTATTTCTTTTCGGCTGTTGGGTTGTTGTCATGAAGACACGATTTACTATTATTTAAAAACAAGCATTCGCATTCTACATGTTTCCCAGGGAAGGAAGGTACACTCTGGTCACATAACATTGAGATAAAAAAACGCAAAGCCCGAGCTGCTAGTAGTGGGGGCAGAGGAACTGACGCGAATGTAATCTTTAAGAGTTCCTTAAAAACGGACGCGCTGCCGGGGACTCCCGCGTGATGTGCGTTCGGTGGAAAATGCGGCTCTACATAAGTGAGGACGTAATTGCGACTGTAGATGTGCTACGTTCTCACGAGACCGCAGTCTTCCATGGCGAGATCGATACTCGTAGTGTAGGGGAAAACATCTTACATCTGTACTGATCGCAACGGGCATCATGCGGTGAATACAAACTGCAAGCGCCACTGAGGCATACAAGTGCTCCCTTCATCCGCGGATCAGAGCGGGCCAGAATTTTCTACACCTGCTAAACGGGCTCTATTTGTAGAGTAAATACGAACAACAGGGGGGCCAATTTATTTTAATAACGACGCGCTGTATCTCACTTTTCATCCTACAGGTAGCCGAGGCACAGCGTCCACGAAAACACTTAAATATTGTGTGTGACAAACACCGGATTAATGGTGCGGAAATAAAACGCACAGATGACTGATTAAAACGGAGTAGCGGCTGTTATTTAATGACGTATATCGCAACAGAGTCGGAGTATAAACACTACGAATTAAATTTATGTCATACAAAATGAGCAATGGCTCAACGATCAATTTTAACTTGACAGATCACATTTAATTTGAAACTCTCGGGTGAATATGTAGGCTGCATCTTAACACTGCTGATTAAGGGCTAATTGTTTTGATCGAGAAAGCATATTCACAAAGCATTATATGAAACCTATATTTCTCTAGTTAAGTCTGAAGTTTGTAGCTACCTTTGCGGGCGATAACTCCTCTGTAAACCGGCTCCGTGCGCGTCTCTTGGGCTGGGAGCCGCGTCCCCTCTCCGCTCCCAAACGCAGCCACTTCAGCAGTCAGCCCCCCCACGATAAAGAATCCAGAATTCACCAAAATGCAAAATCCCTGGTGGGGGAAAATCCACTCGAACTGTTAGTGACTGCTATTCCTTCCAATTCCGAGAATCCCGTTAACGGTCCGACAGGCAGCGAGACCGTTCCTCTCAGGGATGGACTCGCAACAATTCGAAATCGAGGGGAGGAAAAGATACGTCAAATTGTTGTCCGTCTTCTTCAGTTGAAAGGAACCCCAAAAGGTACTGCCACTCTGAACCGGTGTCACAGCATTCCGTCGCTAGAACACTTCGCCACTGCCACTAAACTAATATGCCAGCATCCCCACAGCGTCTTCACTGCCGAGATTTTCCACTGCATGCGGGACAGAAACAGATTCGCAACGTTCAGTCCATTGGGCGCCAGATTTAGGAATTCTCCTCTTCCCCCTCTCTCTCGCAACAATCGGGAGAGCTGTCTCTGCTTCGTTCGCTCGGCGGTTCACCTTGCGCGGCTGAGAGATGCATGTGTGAGTGAAGCGATTTCCAGGCGATTGCTCCCCCTCCTCTCTCTCTCTCTCTCGCTCGCTCTCCCCCTCTCCCTCTCACACACACACACACACAAACCCGGAGCAGTAACAGCAAGGAGGCGGAGCTAAACGGGACCGGTCCGCACTACTAGGCTCCCTGGTCTCACACAACCCCCTTTAATTTTTTTTTTTTTGCGTTTGCATCGTTGAATTTATATACCCGACACCAGTATTGTCTTTATAATGTTACGTTACATGTAGCAACTTTGTAGGAAACATTACACACCTGAACGGAAAAATAGTGAATTTCTAAAAGATAGGACATCTGTCCTCATCGCGGTTTCTCGGAGAGACCTCAGCCGGCTGAATTGTTCTTTGTATGCATGGCTATTGGCGAACACACGTGTATTTTAACTTCCTACATGTAGAGTTTATATATTTTCTGTCAAAGCCTTTAACGTGGATCGGACATAAAGTTCAATAAATTGTATGTAGCAAAACAAAGCTCGTACAAAGTGATCGTTTTAAACCATTCAAAGTCTGTCTCCGGCAGAAATTAAAATTCTGCCAGTTATAAACATGTAGTGTCTCTCTCATCTCCCCAGAACTGGCCCCTGGACAGGTATTCGCTCGGTTAGCTAACAAGCCATTGCTAAGACCGTGGACGCCTCCGTCACAAAGCAGATTCTCCGCTCTCATTGGAATGCGTTGGGACGACTCAGCAGGAAGCGTTCATTGTTCTCTTAGCGCCACCTGCAGGATATTAGGCAAAAAGTTTAGAATTTAAGCATGAAATTACATTGCAGGTGCGGTGCTTCGCCGGACCTTAAACCAAGTGAACATATAACGCTCGAAAAGGTGGATCAGTGTGCATATACACGTCTTTCTATGTTCTGGTCCATGCTTTGTTTAGAAATTACAGGTTACGGGAGTTGAACACTCAATTTATCTTTGTCGTGTGTGACGGACAGGCGCTGTACACTTATAAAAGCTACGGTTATACTTTTAAAAATACGATTATCGAAAAGAAATGTACATGAATTCGGTCCCAGCCGCAGGCCCGGCGCTATGGGGGTGCTTGGGGTGCATTGCACCCCCCAGACGACCTCAGTGCACCCCCAGGTGTCTCTTTATATCCCGATGTCTACATAGTATTTATGATTTTTTTTTTGTGTACCCCGCGGATTGCAGTTGCACCCCTCTATTTTCTCCTGGCGCCGAGCCTGGTCTCAGGGTTACATTCATCCTTGAACGACACTTGTTTTCATACAAGGCGCTGAAGAAATGGGAACTCCCTTCTGCAGTCTCTTATATAACACGTCACGAGATTTCCCAGCGACAATAGTTCAGAGTTCCCAAACTGTGAAACGTACCCTGCTAGGCTAGGTTGACTTTACGGTTTTAATTTAAAGCCGGTTTCGCTCGCCCTCATTTTTTGAGTATGCGCTGAGGTGTGTCGGTGACAGAACAATGTTTAAGAACCACCCTGTGACTGAACGCCCCTGAACGGGTGGGCCGTCTTCTCAAAATAACAGGCAAACATGAAAACAATACACATTTATTTGCCGTTAAAGAAAGCCTAATCCTCTTGAGAGATGATTTGTCAAAAAGCTGGGGAGGGTAAAATTGACTGAACCCAACCTTTCAGTTCCTGTTCTTTTTGGATCACGTGGGTTGCCTCGTTCTTCCATTATCACGGTCAGCCGGTCACCCAGTGGCCCAGACTCCCATCACCGTTTATTTCCCAGCGCGTGTAGTTGACTGGGTCTCTATTCCGCAGTTGGAAAAGTGCCTACGTTTCCTTAGGCCCACACCCACACTGCCCTGCGCCGCGCTGAGGCGGTGTCTAACACGCACACGGATCCTCCGGCTGGCTAATTTTCAGCGGTGCAAACTTCAATTAACCCTCCGCATGTGCAGCACGTTTAAATAAGCCCTATTCTCCCCCGGGCCAGGCGGACCTGCTGCTTTTTTAGTTAACTTCAAACCCTCAGCAGCTGGGGAAATCGGGGAAAGAGAAACACGTGCTAATTCACACCAAATAGGTCAATAATTGATTCTATTACGTGATTAAGAAAAACAGGTGGAACGTTTACATGATCACGTGATCCACCAACACTTATGAACAATAGGGTGGAATTACGTGTAGCGCCTCTGAAGACCTTACGAATTGCGATGACGCTGTTGTCTGCGTATTTTGGTACTTGTGATAACCTCAGGCACAACAAATGTTTCTATGAAAATGGAAAAGTTGCTGAGCTCAAAACGATGAAGATTAAAGACTCAAATACTAATAAGACTGTTGAATCCATACTAGACCCTCAGACCCTTTCATATGCTGTTATCGTGCAGTGTGAGGGAAGGTACTGAGCGGTCCATCGCATTTTTCTCGTAAAATTTATTAACACTGTTAAATGTAAGCCTGTGTTTTATTTTCAGTGTTGAACGGAACTTTACCAATGCCAGATTACGCTCCAGCGCTCCAACATCAGGACAGCTAAGAAACATGTTTGTGATGTAGGAAGACCGAAACAGAAAAAACACAAGATGGTTTCTCAACAAGTTGACTTCAAAAGAAATACCTTATTGGCGCGATGCAGACTGTAAGTGGAAAGCAGTATTAATGTACTGTACAACGTTCGAAAGTCCTTACGCAAAAAGCTGGCAACCTTATATTCAACTATACATTTTTTATTCCCCCCAGCGACTGCATGGACGTAAGAGGATTACACTGGCCGAAAGCAGACAGCGGAAAAAGGGCTATAAGAATAGCCTGGATTTGTTTTAAGCGGTACGCCCTTCTGGGGAAAGAAAGAGAAATGTTCCATATTGACTTATTCAGAGTGTACAGCGCCAGTTCTTCTCTGTAGACCAATCAGCTGGTGAGGTTATATGATATTATTTTAATGTCTTTGTAGAGACAGGTACGGTAGACAAAAGCAAGGGAAATTAAAAAGAAACACTCTCTGTCTCAGTATTTTTAATTGGAGGTGTGGCATGTGTGAACAATTTGGTTGAGGTGCGGGATTTTATTTTGAGTATTATTGCTTTGAAATATTTATTTATTTATTTATTTATTTATTTACAGTCGTAACGTATTTACAATTTATTTCTTGCAATCGCCTTGGCAGGTTATTGTACATTAAAAAGGGGCCGTGTAGCAATATTACATCAGCTACATGAATTGTGGAAACTGATGTCTTTTTTTCAGTGCTATTTTCCAATATTTACACAAAAATCTCTGTTCAGAAAGTGTGCTGTGTCTATAAGGATTAAACCGTTAGTCACAATACCAATGATGATCATAATATTTAGCAGGCGTGTCAAGACTTTGATTTAGAAATGCCACGGTATTAACAGGAGTTTTTGCAGGCACAGCAGAGAGGTATTTATCTTTAATGAATAGAGTAAGACTTCACCCTGAGAGGATTCACAAGAAAAACTCACTTCTGGACTAAGGAAATGATTTTGCAATGCATCATGGGCACTGCCCCTGTCTGTAGCCTAATGTATAAAATAAACAAATACGTTTAACGTGATATTCAATTTCCATTGTATAGTCGCAGTTCGTCTTGTCTGCTTTTCACAACTGATTGAAATTTCAGCTTAAATATATCTATCAGTCTTTTTGTGCCGTCTGCTACCCCTAACTGTAAGCATGAATTTATCTTTTTTAAAGTATTCTCATTAACAAAATGGTTAGATTTAAAATATTCTCCGTCATTTTAAACATTATGTATACATCTGTATATATGACAGATACATACAGTTTAACATGCACATTGAAGAGTACAATGGTATGTTTGTTTAACATAAAAAACCTAAGAAGAAAAATGAAGAGAATGGTCCATACAGACCTATCAACTTCCCTATAGTCTAGGGGGTATCTGCTTCTACCAGGAATCATAATGCTATTTGTTGCATTAATAACACTAGTGTGTAATTAATAACATCATGTCAAATTTAATGCCTGCAGTCTTCTTGCTCTTCTCTGTACTTTTTCAAGAGTTTCATATCATTCTTATAGTGTGTTGGCCAGGGCATGGCAGAGTATTCCAAATGGGGTCTCATAAAAGAATTGTATAACATTTATTTATATAAACTGATATCATTTACACTCAGTGATAAAGATTCCAGAATCCTATTTGACTTTCTGTATAATGTAAAGATCCAGATAAACTTGGGTTGACTTGTACACTTGTCTTTTTCATTCTGTGAAATTTTTATTTTGCTAAGTAAATTAAACTCTTGCCTGGAATGGTTATTTACTCACATGTACATCTTTGCATTAGGTATTGTTAATTTTCATTTGCCAGTTGTCCGTCCAATTTAGCATCCTGTTTAGATCATGCTGAATAACTTCCAGACACTGCCTTACTCTCAAGTATCGTAGCATTGGTAAATTGCACCAATTTGCTACTACCGTCCTTATCAAGATTATTTATTCGAATAAGGATTATCAGAGGTCCCCCCATCAGTCACTGGGAGACACCGTTTCCCACCTCACACTACTCAGATGAGATCCTTCTCATTGTTACTCTATGCATTGTTCACTGGAGTGAATTATGAATCCAGTTTGAAGTTGCCTCTTAATTTCATAATTCTTTCAGATTGATCAAGAACACTTTGACAACCATTTTTTTTTTGAAAATCCAAACATGTAATAATCAGAAGCCGCACATTTCCTACAGTGCTTGCAGCAGTAAGTCCAAGTGGTTTTGACCTCCTTCTGTAAAAACTGTAAATACAGTTTTTTTTTTTTCAAAGAATAATTTTAACCTGTCACTAATTATGGATTCCACAATCCTACATGAGATGCAAGTTTAAAGAATCAGCCTGTCATTTCTTGAAGCAGTGCTAGCTTGTTCTGATGTATTTGGTTATGTGTTCTTATATTATCTTATCTGATGATAATGTCAGAGGATTCATTGAACTAAACAGTACTTTTGTGAGGGGAGCGGCTCTGTTCACCATTTGCTGAAGTGGTGAGTCTAATTCAAGAAGTTGTCGAGCTTTTATTCGCCGGTTACTATGACACTGAGTCTCGGTCCTGAAGTGATTGCGGTTTTCATTCTCGGGTTGCTTGAACAGTGATCCTGGGTGTGCTGTAATTGTGTCTTTATTCACCTCTAAGTATAATGGTGAGCCAGTCTACACATAATTCTCATTTCATTCACAATCTCCAATACTTATGAGCCATAGTACAGCAGTGATTGCTGCTTTTTTCATTAGGGTTGACATCACAGTGAACACTGAAGCACATGCGGTTTTCACATTACTCTGCTGTAGTGACCAGAGGGTTCCAGTGCACTGACCTACAGAGCACACCTCCATCACAATCTCCCCAAGGGGAGCCTGCGCGGTGATGATTATTGTTTGGCGGGAATCTGTGGCATACTGACATGAGTGGCTATGAGCATTTGAATCCTAAGCACAAACACCCCCTTGGTTTTCTGATTCAGCTCCCTTGAGAGATGAAGCTCTCTTCCTTTGATGTGTGTGGAGGTGTTTATTTCAGGTGCAGAAATGCCGTATCAATGTGAAAACACAAAAAATATGGAGAGATTCAAAATTTTCTCAAAATAAATGTTTCTGTGATACATAATTCACATTTAGGCTCATTGACATGTAATTTCTTTAATGGTTTGTTGCAAAAAAGAATTTAAATGTCTGTTTATCTTGGTATTCATGTGCATAATAACCATCTTCACTGAACCTGTTGCACACTTTTATGAATTGATTCTCTAAACACTGACTTTGAAATAAATCAGTCTGATAAATTTAACGCAACGCAGAGAGAGCCTCTGAGCCTCTCCGCTGTATATACTCCTGGGAGGGTGTGGTAGCCAAACTCTCAGACAGTCACTCACTGAACACTTGCCTCAGCTCAGCTGGTCAGCCGTTTTTTTTTCCCCTTGAAAAATCTAGCCTTAGATCTAAACATAACTGCTGTGTGAAGCAGCACAACGCTTCCACTCTCACAGAAGCGGGTATTTTCCCACAGGACCCCACACCCTCTCCAGACAGTCCATCTCCCTGTGGTTTAGTGATGAAACAGTCTCTGAAAGTGACTCTGTCACTCTGAATCACTTACAGCTTCAGACTGACAGAAAGTTACAGTCACCTAGTAAAAGCACAGAGTTGATTGCCCCTGCTGGAACCTGAATGAATGTTTGGTCTTTGCTCAGACAAGGTGAGTTTAAATGTTCTGACAGCCAGTGAGCTTTCTCCAGGGTATGCGGCATCCTGTAGCTATGGTTTCTGCTAATCCCCTGCTAATGAGAGTGCGTACCCATTGACCGGCTCACAGCTAACAGTTACAGACAGAGCACAGAGCTGCTCTCTGGTGGGCAGAGGGCAGGTGTGTCCCAACACACACACACACACACACACACACACACACACACACACACACACACACACACACACAATCAAACACACACAGGTTCACAGACGCAGAAACCCCCTACACTGACATGCACACAGACATACAGAGAGAGATGCACATATACACACAGGAATCACCACTCTCTCTTTCTCTCTCTCTCTCTCTCTCACACACACACACACACACACAAACATACATACTCAGGCTCACAGACACAAAGACCCCCTACACTGACATGCACACAGGCTGACAGATGCAGAAACCCCCTACACTGACATGCACACAAACATACACACAGAGAATCGCACAGATACACACACACACACACACACACACACACACACACACACACAGACACACACAGACACACACACACAGACACACACACAGGAGTACAAATACACAGGTACACTGATTATTGAATCTTACACTTACCCAGCCTGCTGTTTTTCCCTAGAACAGTCAAACACACACTGGCACACAGAGAAGACAGAGCACTGCTGAGTTCATCAGACATCCTATCCTGCTGGTACCAGGAGGCCAATCCAAAAACTCCTAATTTAGCACTGGCCAGAGAGCCGGCTACATCCGGCCGCTTATCACTGAGCGAACAAGCACCTGACCGGCTCCCCAGACGGCCTGACTTACTAACTCTGACAAGGGGGGGCGAATTATTCATCCCGATAATGACAATGTGGGGTGCTGCACTCCTCTCAAGGAGCAGACGGGGACCGAGTGCGGACCAAGGTCTCGCTGTCACCGCCCCCAACCCCCCCACCCCCACATGGCACCCGCAAAGCCAAACCATGGGGATGGGGGTCCCACACTGCTCCTGAGACCCCATCCCCAAACAGGTGACCTTCCCCTGGCCTGAAGCTACAGCATAAAGTGCATACCCATTGACTCCATACTGGTGACAGGTAAACCAAATAATACTTTGATACAAATAATACTTTGATACAATTGATACTTTGTTACATCCTAGTACATTTCTAGACAGCATAGCTAGAATGCAGTTATCAGCGGGTATGTAAAGAAGCTGCCTCATACTTCTCCCATAACAAAGGTTTTTGATTAAAAACAGGAAAGATGATTAAGAAAATGCATAGGTAAACTGAGGTGCAAGCAACTGTAAAGGGGAGAGAACAGTTAAAACAAAGACTAAATTGTACAAAACATACAAAAAAGCATAAAACCAATTCTGTCCCTGCCTTATTTTTTCTTGTACTTACAACCCACCTTTTATTACACTGGTGGGTGTGGCTGACCAATTAAGCAGTAAGCCAAAGCCACACCTGCACGCGCACACACACACACACACACGCGCACACACACACACACACACACAGAAAAAGCACCTTTAGATTTTGTGAGATGCAAGATTTTGCAATGAGCACAGATACACATTCATGCAAATGAAAATGAGGGAAAATGTCCTTAGTGACAATGGCTTCTTCTCACAGTAGTGTATCCCAGCATGGCCCATGTATACAGCAGGGAGGTCATGTACACATTATACATACAAATCCCACAAATTAGATTATACATCACATTATATATACAATCATACAAAAATACACACATACAGAACTCAGTAGAGGAGAAGCAGAAACGTAATCTCTCTAGCTAAATCAGCTATCTATTCCACATATCACACAAGAAACTGAAAATGGAAACACACTCATTAAGGTGTAGCTAGAAGTGTACCACACATAAGGTTTTATGACAGATCAAGGTGTAAACAGAACATGCTGTACCAGCAAACTGTAAAATTTGAGTTTCTGATTTGATTGGCCAGATGTACAGTGTGGACACACATCCCTAACGTTCAAAGTGGATTGACTGGAAGCAAGCTTGCTAGCTATATAGTTGGATGGTGGGTTAAGTAGTTGGCCAGCTAGATATGTACTTGCTACCTCAGGCAGAAGTTAGTGACAGAATTTCTTTTAAGTTTTCAGTTTTTTTTGGACATGATGCAAGTAGCTGACCTCAAAAAGGTAACCAACAAAAAGCCTGATAATTTAGTGAAGGCAATGGTATCGTTTACATGGTGATATGCCTGGTTTAGGATTTTACCACAGATACTCTATGTGTTGAGGCTGTCAGATTTGTGTGCTCATTGCTAGTTCTGTCTCTGCAATTGTTGAAGCAGTCAGTGTGCCAATTTCTTAATTCATTGTGAATTATTAAAGGGGTGTGGTCTAGAATAGAACATACATATCTAACTTAGTGATGCAGACTGCAGTGTTACCTCCTCAACAAGGAAGTCAAAAGGATGGAAGGAATGGAGCAGCTGAATAGAATATCTGTGATTTTACAGCTTAAATCTCACAAAACGTGCTCTATTAATTCACTTTAAAAAATACAGAGCTATTACTGCTTTCAAACATAAAGTCAGTCTTGAGGTTTTACATCTACCGGACTCTGTCTAATGTTCTAGCATTCACAACAGACACTTCAGCTGCCATTTGCAATATACTGTTGTGTTCGATCTGCTGACTTCTAATGTGTGCAGTAAGAAGCCGTGAAAACAACTTTCGATACTTTAAAAAAAAAGAACCAAAATAACATACACACGCAATAATAATTACTACATTAGAAGGCATGATTAGATTTATGGTGTAAAGGTTTGAGAGGGAAAAACCCAAGGTCAGGGGCATGTTCGGATAGGCTGTACAGGATTTCCTGCTCCTGTGTCTGACAGGCTTGGGCACAGACTCCAGACGATGGCAGTGCGGAGGAAGGTCATTGCTTTGCGTGGTGCTGATGTGCTTGCTCCAGCTGCATTCTTTACCTGGACCACGCAACTGAGCGATACACGTTTCCACAAAAGGTGGCAATCCACGTTTCGTCTCTGCGAGCTCAAACTGGAGGCGATGGAGAGGGCTTCCTCTCTTTGCATCTGACCCCCCCCACCTCTGCGTGCTCTGTGGGGAAATCTGTGCTGTTATGTGTCCTGAGTGACATTTAAATAAAGGTGCGGGGTGAGCGTGCAAGAGATCGTCCCGATGCCTCCGCAGATCTACGGTGCCCTTTTCTACATCAGGAGTCAAATACCGGCTCTCTGAGCATTTTGTCTCTTTGTGGTATTGGCAGAGGCCTGTTTTATACACCTAATTAGCTCGTTAGGCCCGTCGCTGATCCCGCGGCCGCAGATCACTCACGGTAATGAAGAGGAGGGGGGCAGCACCTTCCCTGGAAGCACAGCCCGTTTCTAACCTGCATTCAGACCATGAAGATCGGCTGCAGGACTGAGGACGGCCAGATACTGTGCTGTGGGGGGGGAGCCGCTGTGGATTCACACCCGGTCGCCTCGGCATGGAGGTAAACAGTTTCCAGAGACATTGAGGTTTTTTGATCCATGCTATAAGACCAATAACAACACACATCTATAATAGATTGATTCCCTGAGATATTTACTTTCTTAAGATAATCAAAGTGCCAATATCCTGACTTAATGTTCACATTTATTATATAGTCAGTGACTGTGTGTGCATGGCATCACCTGTAGCAGGTAGCCAGGTAATGGCGCTGTATTCATTTTCTTTGTAATCCATTCGGCAGTGGGGGAGCTGATAGCTGAAGCCAGGCACTCTGACCAATGAAAGCTGAAGCATTTATTAAAAGCCCAGGACACAGAACCCTGTCAGCCATGGGCCTGTCAGCCATGCCAGCCTGTCTGTGCCACAAACGCTCTCTCTCAATTTCAGTCATGTGACATTTTGTCCAGCTCACTTTGTGGTCGTTTCCCCAGAATGCATCAGCACAATTTCAAAGTGCGCAGAAGGAGGGGCAGCTAGAAGCAGGAGGTACAGGGGTGAGAGAGACTGGGGCGGGGGGATGGGGGCTGGGCAGGGGGTGTCGGGGTGGATGAGGCCCAGAGGCAGTAATAAAGCCGCTATCAAAAGCACAGAAGAGAACAGGGCCATTCAGCCCAACTGCCACTCTGTCTGTAGTGTAGACTCTATCTTCCAGAGTGTATCCAGAACTTTCTCATGCCTGGTCTGCATCACCACATTTCCAGTACGGATCCTGGTGCACCATTCCATGCACCACTCACAGTACTGTCAGCGCGAAAGTTTCCCTTTTTCTTTATCTAATTTCCATATGATGTAGGTCTGCTGACAAAATTCATCAAAATAACTTCTATACTCCACCTTATCAATCACTTAAAAAAATCTCACTTAAAATCTTGGTTGAGTCTGCTGTTCCTGAGACTGTAGAAATTCATTATCTGAAGTTGCTCCTCAAAACTTATACCTGAGACAGTCTTGCTGCCTTACGATGTACTTTTTCAAGACCTTCTATGTCCCCCTTATAGTGTCAGACTTTACATGTGCATGTTAAGTGCTTTACGACCCTACTGGGCATGTTCGTTTGGCTCTGAAATTTGAGTCTGAGTCCTGGTCTTGAAGTGGTGCCCTGACTTCATAGATTACACTGTGTCTCAGACATACACTTGCAGGCGACCTTCAAAAACAATAACGTGTGCTCGCTCTGAGTATCTTTTCGTGGAGGATGTGGGCCCAGGTGTGTGCCCTTGCCAGTCCTCCTAGATCAGAATTGGTCGGAAAGTAGACTGTAGAAACTTAAACTGCCTTCAGCAACACTACCAGCCCCTGGACATACTATAATCATGATCGGAACCCACATACTGTAATCAGATGATCAGAAGCTACACCCTATAATCACATGATCAGAACTCACATACTATAATCACATGATCAGAAGCTACACCCTATAATCACATGATCAGAACTCACATACTATAATCACATGATCAGAAGCTACACCCTATAATCACATGATCAGAACCCACACACTACAATCACATGATCAGAACTCCCACACCACAATCACATGATCAGAAACCAGAAAATCACCAGCAGAAACTCAATGCTGGTGGGAGCCTACATCAACAAATCTGCGTAAATTAACCTTGAAGCATACCGAAGCTTCTCTGATTTCAAAGTAACAAGGATCTGATTTGCACTGAATAAAAAAACAACAAAAAAACCATAAACAGTCTCAATGAAAATTAGAAATGGAATTTAAGGCCGATGTCATTTGATGTTAGCAATATTTCCAGACTGTCAGCATCGGTTTAGCTGAGCAATACAAACAGCTGGAGACGTCTAAAATGGCTGGGTTTCCATGACGACATTTTATTTCAGGCGACCGTAAGGAAATGAGTTGGGAAGTGTGCCATGGCATATGCTAATCAGCATTAATTGTCATGTAGAAAGTATGTGAAAAGGGACTTAATTATCCATGATCCAGGTCGAAAAATAATTATAACAGCAGGTAAACAGCAGGTGAAGCAAGATCTGCCTGCAAATGGATTGGGTAACAAGGGCTCAGGCGGGGCGGTGGTACATCCTCGTGTTGAGCCTGGGCGGGGAGTCATGACTGACGGCTGCTCGAGCCCCGCCCCCGCGCCAGCGAGGAGCGCGTGTTCGCGTGTCCCGGTGCGGAGGGGTGGAGACGACCTCCCTCGCGCCCGTTACCGGCCGCTGGCGTTTAGACCTCTGGTGACCGGGGCCTTGGGTTCCGCTGTAGAACCGAGTGTGATGGAGGGAGAGGGTATTAACCTTGGTTCGCCTCGCTCTGTTTGCTAAGTGCGTTAGCCTCTTCGGCCATGCGTGAATCACAGCGCTGCTTACACAGTCGGGAGAGACGCGGGCCTCTGTACCGGGGCTGAGCACAGAACAGGCTTTTTGGGCCTTTTTGGGCTGGTTCAGCTTCCGTCCTCTGCAGGTGAAACTGAAGTGCTGCAGACGAGAAGAGTGAGGGAGGGTTATTTTTTGCAGACCACCTCTGCAGGAGGTCTCACCTGGCATGACACCCCCCGCCCCTGCCCCCCCGGTTGAAAGATAATTTACATCAGTTTCTCATTTACAATTTCAACAGTGTGTTATCAGATGTAATAATGTATAAACCAGGACAAATATGCATAATGAATCCATGTATAACTCCTTATAGTAATACAGAAACAGTCTGTTTCATTAACCTGAGAAGGACGAATATAAAAACACGGCAAGGTTACACTATCTATATTATAATTATATCACAATCAACTGACGTTGTGGAGGAATCTTTCCAATGCTCACTAATAGCTGCCATCAACAGCCATGTATTATTTATTAGTGAAACAATCATGCTAGCAGGTGGCCACTAATAATAAGGAACAGTGTTGCTGCTAATTGGATGTAGTTACATGTGTTTGGTGAGCAATGCACAGAGGTTTTTAGCCTCAGTAGCACACCTCGGTGTACTCTATTCTGTTAAATTATTATCTCAATGAATACATACTTTCAGCTATGTCATTTATTGAAGTTAGCATTTTTCTGATTCTCAGAAGTACTGATTTTCAGAAGTACTGCAGATCCTCAGAAGTACTGCAGTGGCTATTATTAAGAACTGCTAGCTGGCTTTACAAGCTATTCTCTGGGTTAGGTGAGAGAAACTAGCTGGCTTTGTGAGCTATTCTACAGGTTTTGACTAGAAGGAAATGTATTTTAGGTTTGATTGTAATTGCAGTGGAGTGTTGTGGATTCAGGCTGCATTGTGTGTGATGTTGTCTATTAGTTAATTATAGAGTTATGGCATGTGTTTATGTGCTTTAAGGTAGTAAGGCAGGGTTAGTAATAGGGTGTCATAAACAACATCTCAAAAGGAAATTGTGCAAAAAGTTTGCCAATTCCAGAACTGATAAAATGATGCAGTGTACCTTGTTCTTCAATATCTGAGGTCTACACTAGTCTATACCTCTAACTCAAACCCTGTGCCTACCTGCTCCTATTAATTAAACCAGTCATCAATTCACATGCACACACACACAAACACTCCCTCTCACACACACACACACACACACACACGCATACATACAAACACTCATACATTACTCACTCACTCACACAATCCTTCTGTCTCACACACAAATAAGCACATTTATACATATGCAGACACACGAAAAAGCTCACACTCTCACACACCCTGAAACATGCCCAAGCACAAAGCAAGCTCGTGTTCATACACATGCAGACACACACACACACATAAAAATATGCCAACACACAAATAAAGTATCACTGTCAGACACTCACACGCAAACACATGCACACACTAATACACATGCAAACAAACACACTGACACACACCCACACACACGTGCACACACACACACACACACGCGCACACACACACAGATGTGCACGTGCACGTGCACACACACACACACATACACACACACACTCACTCACTCATTCACACACACACACACACACACACACACTCTCCTCTGTGTCCTGCTGGGTATCGGAAAGGAACACATTCTTGTCCATTGGGCACAGGAGGCAGAGGGAATGTTAATGTTGTTATCCACTGATCCGGACCTCCTGGCTGCAGGAATGCTCCGTCACCTCCTCCACCCCCTACCCCCACCCCCCAAACCTCCTTCTACTCCCCCTGGATCCCCAATTAGGAGAGCAGCACAGAGTGAGGGATCACAGAGACACAGAGAGAAGCGTGGCCTTAATGAGCTGCAGTCAGTTCACGTCAAGTCCATAGATTTGATCAAAACACCATACAGACCCTCAGAGCTGTCCTCTGAGTGTGTGTGTGTGTGTGTGTGAGAGAGAGAGAGTTTGTGTATGTGTGTGTGTGTGCGCGCGCATGCATATGTGTGTGTCAATGTGTTTGTTTGCATGCATGTGAGTGTGTGTGCATTTGTGTGTGTGTGTGTGTGTGTGTGTGTGTGTGTGTGTGTGCGTGCGTGTGGTGTGTGTGTGTATTTGCGTGTGTGTATTTGCGTGTGTGTGTGTGTGTGTATTTGCGTGTGTGTGTATTTGCGTGCGCGTGTGTGTGTGTGTGTGTGTGTATGTGTGCGTGTGCGCGTGCGCGTGTGTGTGTGTGTGTGTGTGTTTCAGCTGAGGACTGATCCCTGATTCTGATTCAGACAGGTAGTACGAGGCCTGCTGGCAGCGTGAGTGAGAGGGCGTTTACAGGCTGTAGATCCATGCGCTCTGTGTTCAGCATGTGTCTGTAAGTGGGAGACTCGGGGGGCTGCAGGAGCTGTTTGCTGGGTGCTGTTTCTGTGCGAATCCTCTCTGAGAGGAGACTCACTGCTGCTACAAGGCTGTGTCTTTCACACGGAAGAGCTGCTCGTATTTCACCCCAGCTGAGGATAATTTTATAGTTTTTCTGTCAAACAGTCACTAGTTCTTCTTAAGATATTATGAGCATGAAGGATTCCATTGTGTCTGTTTATGGCTGTAGGTTAAGTGCTGCAGCAATATAATAAACCCACGCACACAGTCCTCACACTTTATTCATGTGTAGTCAGTGTGTATGTTTGCATGCATGTGTGTGTATGAGTTTAAGATCATAAATGTGTTTTCTGCGAGCGTATGTTATATGTGTCTGTCTCTGTATGTGTTTGAGTGTTTGTATACATATTCATGTGTTCTGTTGTGTGTGTGTGTCATTATGTGTATGTGTGTATCAGTGTGTGTGTGTGTGTCAGTGTCTAAGTGTATAAGTGTGCTTGTGTGTATCTGTGTGTGTGTGTGTGTGTGTGTGTCAGTGTGAGTGTGTATGTGTGTGTGTTAGTATGTGGGTCTGTGTGTGTTTTTGTGTGTATCAGTATGTAAGTGTGTCTGTATGTGTGTGTCAGTGTGTGTGTGTAAGCATATTCATGTATGCATATGTTTGTGTATCTGTGTGTATCAATGTGTGCATGTAAGTGTGCAAGTGTGAGAGAGTGTTTGTGTGTGTGTGTGTGTGTGTGTGCATGTGTGTGTGTGTGTGTGTGCGTGTACATGTTTGTGATTGAGCGTGTGTCAGTGTGTGCATGTGTGTGCATGTGTGTGTGTGCGTGTGTGTGTGTGTGTGTGCGTGCATGTGTGCGTGTGTGTGTGTGTGTGTGTGTGTTGTGTGTGTGTGTGTGTGTGTGTGTGTGTGTGTGTGTGTGCATGTGTGTGTGTGTGTGTGTGTGTTTGTGTGTGTGTGTGCGTGTGTGTGTGTGTGTGTGTTTGTGTGTTTGTGTGTGTGTGTGTGTGTGTGTGTGTGCATGTGTGTGTGTGTGTGTGTGTGTGGTGTCGGACCTTCTCATAGTCTCTCAGGGCACTGTCCCCTCTGCACCTGCCCAGGGCTCCTCTGGTTGCCCCACACAACAGTTGCCATAACAATGAGAGGCACAGGTCGGAGCAGAGAGCCGTGTGCGATAGATCAGTGCTTCAATCCATCACCAGTCCATCAGTGGGAATATTACATCACTCCTCTGGGCAGCAGGATAATCTCTGCTCCCAAAAACACCTTCCAGTGAGCTGAACCGCTACAGCACCATAACATCCGCGGTCACAGTCAGGTAAACCACGGCAGACTGGGGCACTAATAGCCGGCCTCACCTGTCCCAGGTGGAATTACCCAACAACCCCTGCTCACACAGGGGCGACAGCTGTCACCTCCCCCCCGACACGGCGCGAGGTGCTCCGCGGGCCAGCTCAGGGGGGAATATTTACCCCTCGCCCCCGAGACGCGGCGTCATTAGCGCTAGGCCCAGCCCGGCAGCAGGCCGGGCCGCAGGGGGGTCTCCTGGCGCCGGTCTCAGGGAATTCGGCCATCTTTGACACACGCTGCTCCACTTCCTCTGGGACAGACTGACTCTCCGCGCCACTGACCGCGCCCCGCCTCGTCAGGGATAAACTCTGCCAGCTGCTGCCCCTCCCCTGCCAAACACCCTCCTGCACACTGGGGAAACACTGCCCCCAGCCCCCAGCCGCCCCACAGCCCTAACCCCCCCAGGGGCAACTCTCCCTCCCGCTCTCTCTGTGTGTGTTTGCATGCTGCCAGCATTGGGGAGGTGGTCGCCATGACGACGGTTAGGTCAACAGCCAGATGAAAACGATATGGCCAGTCATTCAGATAAGAGAGGATAATGGCCGTTTAGATCCGAAAATTCTCTCTCTCTCATTTCGCTTGCAGACCCCAGCTAATATTCCCCAGCAATTGGGTGCAAGCTGACAGCAGTGCTTTACAGCGAGTGTCTGAGAGCAGGTTAGCCAGCAATAACACAGGTCAAAGACACCTTCCCGTATTGACTAAGGGGGTAATGGAGTTGCCAGAGAAACAAGACCAGACCTTTGAACGCTGTAAAAGATATGTCTTCTGCCAGGCCGCGTGGTGTTTGTGCATTTGTACCCTCTCTTCCAGGCAAAGGACAGTTACTCATGTAAATTATTTTTCCACTTCCATCTAAAAAAGCACATCAAGGTAAGACAAAGTAATGATAGACATTACGAGGAACATTATGCTGGTGATGGGAGACAGCATTTGCCCTGAGAAGAACTTAAGCATTTGGCATACGGACATCCCTCTCGTATTATTATGTTTGCATTTTGTAGATTATTTCTCTAAACACCTTCTGTAGTGACAGAGATTATTAAGTCTGAATTAGTCCATATAGTCGTAAACATGGCATTCCGCTTATCTGCGGAATTATCTTATCTTATCTGCCCAGGCTGTACATTAACGCCCGGGAGGGAGGGCTTAAGACATAGAATTTAATTTTCAGGTCAGATTTCAGTGCTATCAGGAGAACCATGAATATGATGGGGGGTCAGAACTCGTAGATGCCACAAATCTGAAATCAGGGTTAATAATTCATAAGAACATAAAGATTTAATGAAGATTAGAGGTGAGGTAGAAAATGAGAACATGTTTGCCCAGTTATGAACAAAGCTGCCCTCTGTCTGGTGTGACTGATGTTACTTTTGTCTTTACAGACTCAGTGTCCTGCTTTATTGGTTCAGCCTCCAGATAGGCTGACTGAGGACTTCTGCTCTTTATTCTAGAGTCCTCAGGAGTGAGATGCTTGAAGGCACAGTGTTTTCCTCAGATGCGAAGCATTTCACACAAACTCAGACATGTGCCTACGTATGTACCTAAAAAAATGAACCCAGCTTTCTCGCGGTTCTGCGTGGTTTCGGGCTCGTGTCAGGCCGAGCCGTGGACAGACTTTCATTAGAGCTCGGTCCCAGTATGACTCCAGAGTTATTGGACCGAGGTCGTCCTGAGGATTGGGGGGATTTTCTCCGTGTGGTGAAAGCTTTGCCAGGGCCTTGTGTTCGTATCCCATGGAAACGGATAACCCACATGACAATAGGAACAAAAATGGACGAGATGAAACAGCTTTGTGCAGTCCATCAAACAGTTAAAGAGGGAGAGTGTGGAGAGGTTCTGACGCTGTTCCACAGACGGAATTCCTCCAAGGATACCGGTGGCAACGGTGTACAAAGTGAGACTTCCGTTTGATGCTGCCGCTTTATCCTGGCCCCGGGCATATCAGAGCACTGTGCCCTGCGAGTCTTAAAGCCCACAGCAAGCATGTCCTACCAGGCTTATTGCAAATGCATTGCTCTCCCCCACTGTCTCTCTCCCTCCGTCTCTCTCTCCATCTTTCTCTGTGCCTCTCCCTCCATCACAGCCAATGGAACAAAGAAAGGCATCCATCACAATGACAGACAACAGGTTCCCGAAAAACGCCAGAGACCGGATTAGAACGGAGAGTGAGAGAGGGAGGGAGGAAGAGAGAGAAAGAAGGTACCTTCCTCCAGGGAGTAGAATGTGCTGACATGAAGATGTTTTTGTGTTATGTGGGTCTTGATTTTCCCCTTCTTTCTTACCATGGGCTTTTCTTCCTCAGAAAAAAGGAATCTGTGTGGAAGATGAACTCTCTTTAGCAGGAGCAGTTTTTGACAAGTCTCCCCAGCTGTCATTTGATTAGAGCAGTTGTGCGCTCTGCTACAAAGCAGGAAGAGAAATCTTTGAAACAAGGCATTGTTGCCATCTCTCATTTGTAAGAGGAGTGATACAAATGCCAAGGCTGCCTTCTCTTCCTTTTTTTCTGATCTGCGACTGTGACTGGTCTCCACGCTGCCATTGGTCCTGCATAATGTTACTGATCTCGCATGCCGTGACTCCTCACAAAAACACATTATTCTCGCACACGCTTAGGTTACTGCTGTTATGAATGGAGGTAGGTGGTCTCACACCGTGGTTGCTCTCAGATTCCTGTTCTCTGTTACTGTGGCTTCCCTCTGTTATCTCTCTGTTTCCTGCATCTACAGTGGGAGACATGACATTTCTTCTCAACCATGAATCCATGGGTTTTTACATTCTGGGTCTACACAGTCATATGTGACAGAAACAGGGATGCTCCATCCATTTAAATCTGCAAAAAATGCCTGCCTGGGTGAGGGGTACTCCAAAGCGCTACACAGTTAAAAAAAGGCCTCCTATATAACGCTGAGTCTGCCCATACTGCCAGCCTTAAATATAACCCCACACCATCTGCAACAGTAACAACAGCAAACGAGCTGCAGTTCAAAGGTCATCAGAATGCTGCACCACAGCCATGACCACCCCTTAAACAGTCACACGGCCAGCGGAGCTGCAATCTTCTTGTTATGTGCGCAATTGCGGCCTCCTTTGCAGACACGAGGAGTTAAAGTTGTTGCTAAGTTTCTGGGTTTAATCTCGGAGTCTCCAGCCGCTCGTTTGCTGGAAACGAGCAGCTGTCTGAGCGCATCTCCCGGGTTCTCGTTAGGGCTTGTCGCTCACGCTCCTACCTGCCGGCAGCCAATCACAGCTGCCCTCCCGCCCACATCGGGCCCGCCCACGCACGCTCTCGGCCCAGTTCGCGGGCGGCGGCGGGGGGGTCACGGTGTCACTGCTGCGTCTCCCAAACACGATTCGCCGCTTCCCTCCAGCGCAATGTTCTGCCTGGGTCTGCCTTGCCTCTCTCTCTCTCCTTCTCTCTCTCACTCCCTCTCCCTCCCTCTCTCCCGCTCTATAGCTCCCTCCCTCTCTCTCTGTATCTCTCCCTCCCCCATCTCTCCCCCCGCTCTATCACTCCCTCTCCCTCTTCCTCTCTCTCTCTCTCTCTCTCTCTCTCTTAGCCAGGGCAGGAGACACTGCACTCTGCCATCTTTGGTCGCCCTCCAGTTCGGCTGAGAATCGGCTCCAGAATCTGGTGACTGACATGTTTCGGAAACAAGGGTGAGAGAAAAGAATTCCAAATTGGATTACCCATCCCCCGGCGCACCCAACACAAATAAAACAGCCTGAGACAAATTAGAAGCTCAATCTGTTAATCCAGCCTCTACAGGAAGGATGCAGCACCTGGTAATGCCGAGCAGCCAGCCCTGTACCGTCTAGCACCGGCCCTGCCGATGTGGCCAGCTGCCTGACCTGGTGTTGCCAGGACGACGATGGGGGTAAAGATGTAGCCGGTGGCCGGAGGAGGTCTCCCTGGCAAAGGCACAGCGGCTTGGCTCATTGGCTGATCTGAGCGCACAAACCCAAAGCTCTGCTCTTCAGGGACACCAGGAGCAGGCAGAGACAATGCAGGAGTAATCCTGCATATGGATGCTAACCGCTCTGGCCAGTCCCCGCGCCAAGACCGAAGTCCCGCGGAACTCTCCCCACACAACCCCCAGGGACTGATTCAACGGGTCAGACTGGCTGCGGTCAGGCAGGTGATTCTGTGGAAATGCTGGGACCGCACACTCTGCCAAGCCCGGGTGCCAGAACCCTGTTTTAAAACCTCCTCTCAGAGATGACACATCCTGCCACACAGTGTCCCCATCCCTGCGCTGGGAAATCGACTGTTTTATTTTTGTTATTGCAGAGAGCAGCACAGTGGCATGTCCTGCCAAGCCAGAGCCAAAGTGAGCCACTTAAGTCACGCATGCGAGCAGAGCATTTTGTGGGTCTTCGTACGGCACGGTCCCCTGCTGTCATAAAGGCCATTAGTTTACGCCTGGGGAGAAGCGAGGGCCTCTACAAGCCTGCGAGCGTCTTTCCCATGATTCACGGAGTGTAATTATCATGGCAGGTGCACAACCGTTTGTCTGTCACCAAGTGCACAATCCTTAAGCATCAGAGCCGCGGGAGGCGTAATCTGTGGGAATAGCATCCTCACCTCCCTGGAAGAACGCACCCAATCACCTAGGTAACAATGGAGAAAGATCACCTGGGTAATGAGACGCGTTGCTCCTCACGTGAGTTCACTCACAAATCATCTAATCAAACGCGCCTCTCTCTCCTTTAATCAAAGTCACGCTTGTCCCTTGATTGTACAGGGGGGGAAGACGCCAGTGGCCAACGCAGAAAGCGATCTACGATTAAACTTCCCCTCTGTCAATCACCCGGAATGAAACACGCTAAATTAGAATGTGGTTTTATTTTCCTTACATGGCTCCGTACAAATCACAATGGTAAAAAATTACATGGTGCGTGCAAAAATGAAAGGAAGCAGTCTAATTCTTTTTGTCGGCTTTTTTTGTGTAAACACTGACACTTTAAATTCTGATTCCCGACTGCAATTTTCCTAATCTGCTAATGCAATTTCCCTCGCAGCCAATTTTATTCCCTCGATCACACCAGCGGGTTTCACGGTCTCTGTGCCGTACCGCCAGGACTGTGGAAATGCACTATGAGATTGGAGGAAGAGAACTGTGTTGCTAATGAAGCATTTGAATTATGAGAAACAGAGGACAGAGGGGAAGAGAGATAGAAAGAGAGAGGGAAAGTAAGGGAGATGAGAAGGAAAGAAAGAAAAATTGATAAAGATAATGTAAGTAAAAGAGGAAGAGAGAGATGGGGGGGGAGAGAAAGATACAGAGATCAAAGAGAGAGAGAGTGCGGGAGGGAGATGGTGAAAGAGACATGGGAAGGAGAGAATCATTGTTCATTTTTTTCTCTGTTATGCCATCATCTTTGTATTTAGTGTTTTAGCTAAACAAGGCATCCTGTCAAATAAAGCATATTTAAATGTGAATTAGAAAAGAGGGAGAGGGAGAGAAAGAGGAAGGCAGAGGGTAGAGGAGGCAGGGAGGATTATAAAGAGAGACCGAAAGATACAAAAAGAATTGAAAAACTGAGATACAATTACAAATTACGCTCTTCACTCCAAAAGAAGTGAGGCAATGTGGTCACTGAGCCTCCTGAGGTGGCAGAGACATGCTTTCTCTCACATTGTAATAAAGTCCAAACATTAGACATGAATACTTTGATTTATCCCTCCACTAATTTCAAAAATTAAATGATTACAGAGAAACTGTAAATTGTTCTGGGAGAGAGAAACCTTGCACCTTTCTGCATTGGCAACACGGTATCCAACCGAGTGTCATAGCCTGAGGGACAGTGGGTAGGAGGCATCTGCCTGCTCACTTTAACTAGGCAGAATTTATATTTTGTTGCTATTCTTTTTTCAGCCAGTTTTAATAGTAGTTTTTAGTTTTGTTGTCTTTCTGTGGAAATTGCTTTGGCGATCCTGCATATCTGTGTGATCATGTCAATAAAGCTTATTTGAATTTGAGAGGTGGGAGAGAGAGGGGGAGAGAGAGACAGAGAGAGGGAGCATGGAGACAGAAGAGAGATGAGGGAGAGAGCGAGAGAAGGGAGAGGTGGCTTTCATCCAGGCTAACCTGGACAGACAGGAAGAGTTCTGCACAGTGGAGCCCGGTACCTCTGCCTTTTCATCTCTTCATCAGACAGTTCAAAGACGTGCGGGCTCTTTGATTCTCGGGATGCCATGGCGCTCTTGATGTGGAAATCTAAATTTGAGAGAAATTGTAAAAGGAGGGGGAAAAAAGGTGACACATTACAGCATATGAAGAAATAAATGTGCCTGGCACTGCCCCAGAGCCAGCTCTAATGACACTTAAAAAAAGGAAATCATTCTCTGAACGACATGGCTCCCAGCATTAAGCTACCACTCAGTCCCAGCATGTTTAGCTTTACAGAAAAGTGCATTCAGCAGAGATTGCACACCATATTTTTATCTATGTGTGTACGTGTGTGTATCTTTGTGCACGTTTACGAGTGTATGCATGTGTGTGTGTTCCCATCTAAACCAGAGCTTGATTCAGTGTGACTAAATGTATCAGGACCAACTGATAATGTCACAGGGTAGTTTATACTTATTTATTGTAGCATTTATTGTAGTAATTTTACAATTGCATTATTACATCTATTAGAACATAAGAACAGGCCGTTCAGTTCAGTTGCTTCCATGCATTTATAACTCTGATTAAAGAGTAATGCATCGTAGTATCAGTATGAAATTGTGCCTTGATGCTCTTTTCTTAGCTTATACTTTTGAGAGCTGGACCCAGTCTTGTTGGCCCTTTCTGTACTTTCAAGACATTGGATGACATTAATATAATCTCCATCAATTTGTAACCAAGATTTTCTGATACGTATCCTATTTGCCTTTCGTGACTTCTTCACAATTCTTCAGAAGTCTTTTTTTTCATTTTTCACCCACTCTCCTTATGTACTTCCCATAAGAGAATCCTGAATTACATTTTTACTGTCCAAATGTAAAATTTTAAATCTGGAAATGTTAAATCTGCCTGCCAGGATTTGGATTTTAATTGTTAGCTTCATCTCTGACTTCAGTGTTACTGGTTAATTTAACTATTTTGCTTCCAGTTTTCTTATCTGAGTCATTTGTGTAAATAAGAAATAGAAGAGGTTCCAGTGCCGATCCCTGAGGGAGTCCTCTTCCTATACCTTCCTGTTCAGACAAAAATCCTCTTATCAATACCCTTTGTATTTTACGCTGCACTCAATTTTTAATCCAATTTAACAAAACTCCATTCATTCCTGTGGACAATGAGTTGATAATGAGTTGCTCAAACATTACTTCACTGGACACATTTTGAAAATCCCAGGATGTATCATAAGCCTGATCTCAGTGAACATGCTTTGTAATTTCCTTGATGAAGTCCAGACGAATTGTTCTCAGACAAATCAGACCCACATGGAATAAATGTAGTGTCAGTCTGGTTAGGTTCCCAGGAAAGTAACCGTTCAGTGAATCTGCAATATCTTTATTATTATAAAGCCAAACCCCTGCCTTTTTCATGTACTTAGGCTCCTCCAAGGTCTTCAGACCCATTTCTTCAGACTGCGCATCCTTTCCCTTACCTGTGCCTGAACTCTGCTCCCACTTGGCCTCAGTTTTACTGCATGCTGGCCTTTTACTGCAGGCAGGCTGTGTATTTTCTGTTAGGTGTTAGGGTTAGGGTTATTATGGGGCATCTGGCCTTGCATTTATGTATCTGACGCATATTCAAGCCCGTTCAGTAGTGTCCTGTATGCACAAACTTTCACACCACCTTGTAAGTTTCTGAGAGTTTCTAGAGAGCCTAAAGGAGAAAATACAAACTGCTAATGTAACTTTCCTATTACTACCACGGTATTGAAAAATTGCTCTTGGGATTACTTTTTGCAATTCACTTCTTAAAAAGACCTTTTGGCTTCCCTTATTACTTTTTTTAACATCACATATACAATATGCTAACAATGTTTTCTGAGCCGTCCGTCTATTTTGTATAATTTCTTCTTTTGTATTAAACTCTTCTGCATGTATTCATTTAGCAGCTGTGGTGACTGCTTCAGCTTATTTTTCCTTTCTTTGGAAATGAACGCATTCAGAGAGTTGAGGATAATTTCTCTGAATTTGCAGCAATTCTCATTCTCAGCTCTACAGTCTCAGAGTGATACTCAGCCTGTGCCATTTTTCCCTCATCTTGTGAGAATTAGCTCTCCCAAATCTGAAAACCGCAGATTCGGATTACATTTCCAGCAGGTAGCTTTGACTTTCCTATGCACCTCAGATCTAACTATGATATGGGCACCTGACTCCAATGGCTGCATTACATCAGTACTGCAAATTCTATCTGGATTATATATTACAAAAATGACAGATCTAAGTATGAATTGCCTCTATATTTGGGGAGGTGTGTGTGTCAATATCAATAATAATTAATAAAAATATCAATAATATCTCCTTCTTGACGGACCTTTTTGATATTACTGTAGAGTTTTATAATCTGATATCTACATGTAGGCCCTTCTGCTTTTCCTTCATATGTTAAATCCTTATATCTTCACCAGGATTTAGAGGGTCATTTCCTGCAGTTTTTGGACAGTCAGATTTTCTTTGTGTTCACACCCACCTCTTCTTTTGCTGGCCATGTTTCTCAGCTATGTCACAGCATATTTTTTATTACTTCTGATCTTCCAGCAGCTGCACCTGAGTGCATTACCTGTAATGTGTTTCTTTCCCTCCTCCCCTGTTCCTATCCCCCTGATCACACCGAACCTCCAACTAAATTATTCCCATCATTTGAGATTCATTTGAAATTACGCACATCACTGTTAGGTGCATCCCAGACACCTGCTATTGAGACAATCTACCTTACTTTTAACCTTATTTAGCCTTCCTGCCCTCAATTTCTGTGTTTTAAATATTCCTCTGCTCCATTCCACTGTAATTCAAATGATACCGAGCTAGCTATTAGCTTGGAGACTGATACTTGGCTAGCTTGCTTGCTTAAAACGAAACAAAAAAGCAACTACTAATTCTGTAATCCAGCTAAGACCTTTGCATGAGGAACCTTATGATGATATGAATAAATCATAACTGGAAGGTGAATAAATAAAAAAAATAATATAAACCAATACCTGCATCTTGCAGGTGTCTCCCAGTCAGAAATAGAGGGAGCCAAGGGATCATCTTCAAATCTTACTTATATTTCACTTTACTTATATTGTATTTCTCTACAGATATTTTAGAAGCGTTACTTATATTTTATATATTTGTATTTTTAAACTTGTATTTGTGTCATGTGCGCCCGCACTGAGGGTGAGGGTGGCAGCACTGCAAGGCGGGGCCTGGTTCCCTCTCCTGCATGGTCTGTTTCCAAGCTTCCGTTAACAGTGATCGATCAGCACGCTCTTCCTCCCCCTAGCTCCTCTTCCTCACCACGGTAGGGGCTGGGTTCTCTCGATTATGAGGAGGCACTAACCCCAAGGTGGTTTGCGCTCACTTAAAATCAAACTACTCCCCCTACCTGTCTAACGCATGGCAGAAACCGCCCCTGGGACCCCTTAAGGACAGGCCCTTGGCAATTGGCTGAATAACAGCCAGGGGCTCTCCACCCTCCCCCACACCCTGCTAATGACCTACCGTGGAGCTGGGTCTGAAGTTTGCGTGAGCTTGTTTTGAACGGCTTATTCCCTGGTGTTTGGTGCAGATGAGGCCATTTGCACTGCAGAGCTCTGATTGTTTGCATTTGTTTATCTGCCTGGACTTTGTGACAACTTTGACAGAGGAAACGAAGGCCAAGAAACAAAACTCACAGTGTAACAATAGAACAAATGCGCTCTTCCATTCACTGTCAAGGTTGCATAAGTGACAGTGAGAAAGTTCTAAAGTAACCAATTAACAGCTAATTTCCACTGAATATTCCTCCCATGTTTGATGTTGCTAGTATTTTCATGTGTCTGTTTGTGTGTGAGTGTGTGTGTGCACGTGCCTTTTCTCCCTTTGTTCTTTTTTTTGAGGAACGGGTAAGGTATATCAAGCTTCCTCTGAAAAACTGCAGGAAAACAAGCTGAAGGCTGAATCTCTGGTTCCCGAACAGAAGGAGAAATGGCAGGATGCGTTAGATGGAGCACAGACAGAGGCCATTTTTAAACTCCTGCTAACAGCCGATCAGTGCCTGAAAAGTGTCTGTAGGTCTGAAGCAGAGGAAGAGAGAGAGCCAGGAAAGCACCTGAGAGATGGATCCATGCCCGTCACAGACACGCACCAGAACAAAAGAAACACTAAACCTGAGAGTGACTGAAACCTGAGCGCTTACCTCCCTTTGGAGGGGGCTCAGAATGCAATCCAGTCAAAATCTGAGTCCCGCACAGAAATCCGAGACCAGGCCAGACACCCTTCAAATGATAGACCTTCAGCCGAGGTGTCCTCAGCTTGGCCCCAAAAGTCAAGGGCCCCTGGGTCAGGCAGCTCTTAATACTGCCTGAAGCTGAGGACCCTCAGCTGAGATGTCCTCTATATTGCCTGATAATTCAGATCCTCAGGACCTGGAAAGGTGAGGTATCAGGAAAGGTATCTTCAGTACTGCCTGTTGTCTACATTGTGGTGTTCCACATCTCAGGTTATTCACTAAGAGCTACCATAGAGGAGTGTTATTATTATATGACATAACCTAATGGGTCCTACCAGGATAATCTGATCAATCCCTATGAAGCAGAACTAGCTCCTTAGTAAAAGTGACCTCCCCGTCTCTCTCTCTCTCTCTCGTTTAAATGCAAGAGTGTGACAGAAATATCCAGAAGAACATACACAAAAATAATAATTAAAAAAAAACAGCCCGAAGTTAAAAAAAAAACCCTGTTCCTAATGGCCATTAACTGTGCTACTGGCTGAAATATCAGCACAACGTGGTGCAGGGCCGATTCAAACTTGGAGCTTCAAATGTGTTTCAGTTACAGATTAGAGGAGCAGTGGGTTGCTTTGCATAATTGAAAACTACAGGTGTTGAGAGAAATTTTCATATAAAGTACATGCACATTTCACGTTTCTCAAAGTGGCAATCACATCAGCGTGAAGGGTAATATTGTGAATTGAAACCATGAGGGGGGAGTGTGGAGAGATCATTTTGAGAGTAAATTGATGTTTGAAATGCCTCCGATCTTTAATGTCTGACAGAGTTCATTAATGGAAGGCCTCACGTCTAAATCGATGAGACGGGACAAAGAACGGCGAGGGAAGGGGGGTGCAGGCAGACATTAAGCAGATACGCGAGACGTGTAATCTGTATCGATAACTCAGAAAACGCGTTTGCACTGCGTCTCGCTCCTCATTTGCATACTGTTACCAGGGCAGATACCATACAAAATAAAAAAATAGATTATCATGCATCAATGGTGAGTTTTGCAAAACAGTAGCACAAAAGTATTCACAGAGTTAGCATAACTCCAGTCGTAGCGCTACCAGGCTAACAGAACAACTGTGTGAGAGAGAGAAAAAAAAAAAAAAAACAGCACAGTGAATTTTTCCAAATATATTGAATATGATATTTCTTTGCGACTCTTCCCTGGGCTTGCTGGCCTGGCTAATGAGCAGGGCTGCGGTAGGAATGAGACGGAGGCTCTGCTGGGAGAGCTGCAGTAATTCAGGACGTGGGCAGCAAGGCACACATTAGCCCGGGTGATGCGGAATGTGGGCTGCGGTCTGCGCGTTACAGCGGCTGACCTCTGACCCCGCAGGCAGCCTGCAGGCTCCGGGCTGCGGCTCCGAGCAGAGGCAGGCGGGCCTCGGCCCTGCTGCAGCGGGGCGGACGTTCACATCGCTCCGCTCGTCCGCTCGGACCCGCCGTGTGTCCTCACCCGCCGACCGGGCCGACACTCGCAGCTCCCGGCTGCCCACTCGCTTGCCTCCTCTCCCACGGCTTCATCTCCGCTTGTTTGTTGATTTATTCGCCTGCCACTGATATACAGGCGTTTATGTAATTTCCCAATCATGAGGATGCTGGCATCTGAGATGTATTTGCCCCCCCAGAAGCCCCTTTCTGCACTTTGCGAGACGGACTGCTAAGGCATGCGTTTCTTATTTGCTCTTTAACTGGATGCTTAGTGCTGGCGAACAGAGAAGGGTTCAGTCTGGGACTCCAGGCAACAGCAACCCAACCCACCCACACTGGGCTCTTCACACACTCTTCTGACCCCTGAACCCCCCGCTGCTGGTGCATCACTTAGCTCTTAGACACACCTCCCCGTCCACCTGATCTGCCTCTGAGTCAGACCCTCTGTTCCGGGGCCGCACGGGGGCATCTCGTACCTGCTTCCTGAGGCTGCGGAGCTCAGAGGTGAACAGCTCCACGGATGCGCACACCTACACAGCATAGCCTGCAGGTCAAAGTTCAAGAGTCACAAGGAGCAGCCACACCCCTGCTCCTACAAGATACCGGAATGAGGCTGCCAGTTTTGGCCAGGGGCGTGTGCTCTGATAACCACACAGAGACCTGTTGGGGTGCTCACTGCACAGGCCATGTCAGGACTGTCACATCCACGTTGGGTCACGAGCAAACATTCCTTCCCTCTCGTTTGCACGTCTCTGCCTCTATCATGTGGGTGGGAAAGGTTATGCTTCATGGAGTAAAGTTTCAACATTCCAGAATCATGCTATATCATTCCATTCCATTCAATTCAGCTGTTCTGTTGGCACGACTCGGAATGATACACACTGGCAAGACATAAACAGCACTGAACGCCAATACATTACAGGGAATAAATTTGTCATATCTGTGAGATGTGACAATAATAAGTGTCTCTCTGTGGCTAGCAGGGGAAGTGCGGTTTTGCAGTAAAAACAGGTGTCTGGTGCGGCACAGCTGTGGAACAGGCTGACTTGGCAACACTTCAAACGCTGTTTTCTGCTGCACGGCGAGTTCCCTCTCCTACAGAAATGAAATGTTCCCTCTGAAACATTAATTTATGCACCATCGCTCAATATGTCCACGCCCTTATGTTACGTGCCAACTGGAATTACATGCAATAAATACAGTGTGCATCTGGCAAAAGAGTGCCCAGTGCTTTGGTAAAGCGTACAACGCTGCATGCGATTGTTAAACAGCTGAGTCCCGGCAGTCATTACCATTCCTCTCCCTGCCTTAACACAAACGGTCACTGTGCCACTTCGCCTTGAGTTGATGGGCAGGGATTAAATGTGTCACTTCCTCTTTGGTGGATGGGGAGGTCACTGTATCACCTCATCCTTTGTGGGTGGGCGGGGTTATCGTGTCACTTCCTCTGGAGATGAGGAGAGACAGCTGTCAACCTTATTCTACACGAGAAAAGCACCAAGTGCTCCTCTCCAGCCTCTTTGTTCTTGAATTTTCTGTACCTCAGATTGCCACAATCAATACTTTTAACATGGCAGTAAAGCATTGTGCTGTCTGTCGATATTTAATCTGGTCAGGGCGTATTTGCTGTGACTTTTAAAAAGTTGACATTTAATAAAACACTTTAATGACAATTTAGTGGAGCTATCAGATTTCAGAGGGCAACGAAGGCAAATCAGGGTAAATAATAGGATCTTCTTACTAAACTCAATATGGGTAGATTCACTTTGGGGTGATACATTTATCACAAAAGAAATGAACTACATTTTGGTAAAAGCACGCACCAAGATTTGATAACAGTAGGAACTGGAGCATGGACTGTCTGTATGTGTGTGTGAGTATGTGTGTGTGATAGGTCCATGTCTGTGTGTGTATTGGTGTATTGGTGTGTTTGAAGAGTAAGTGTATGTATGAGGATGTCTGTGTGAATGTGATACTACAATGGCACTATTGTTTTCAATGTATAGTTTGGAGTTCAATGTGTGGATACACTGTGTCAAGAACACAGCTCAACACATCAAATAATCAGAGATGATAAAGAAACCAGCCAGGCCTTGCTGAACACTTACTGTTCAGACCCAATACATCAGTCTTTCAGGCTTTGCTGAACACTTACAATAATCAGACACAACCTGTAAGTTCAGCAGATCTTTTTGTTGGGATTTCAGGAGGGATCTGATGATGTTCGAGACCTCTGCTTATGCACTGTGTCTCAAAGCAAAGAAAGAGAAAACTTGATGCTGGTTAATTATGACAAGATGTCAAAAACAATTAATTCTGGTATCCTGACACACGGCAGTTTAGTCAGTCGATAATTGATCTGCTAAAACAGGACGAGGAGCTCATAAACACAACGCACGATGAGCATATTGACAGATTTCTTCCGAGAGAACATCAGGCAAAGGAGGCAAGATCAGGCCAAGGAAGAGTTTGTATGCAGAACATATCTCACCACAGATAATCACTATTAAATGCTACTGGGTGAATTCACAGAAAAGGGTTTTTTTTCTTTATTTGTAGAGGCATCGGCAGCAATAGGATGAACACACATGGTGTGGCTGTGACTGGCAGAACCAGCCTCAAAATCACCAGGAGCTCAAACCATACAAAGGGGACATCCGTAGTATTTGGACTGTCAGTCGGCTGAATCTGGAGCTGAAACGCAGCTAAAGAATGTCCACAGATAGTGTCCCTGGAGGATGACTTGCAGAAAGAGCAGGCTTTGGTTTTCACTCAGTTTTCTGAAAACTGAAATTGTCACCATGCTCAAACCTTGCAGTGATGCACTCATGAGCTTTGTGCATCATGGGTTTGGTAATTCTACACTGACTCTCATGAAAAGCTCCGGCTGAGACAGCAGTGAGCAGGGATAATGTCATCCAGGAGCTGGTGGCTTGTCTTCTCCGCTTACAGGAGGACGTCTAGTGTGCACAAAAGGGAGCTACTTAAGAGACACATATGTTATGAAAACATCGTAAATTTAATTTCTTTTTAATGTATGAGAGAAAGTGACATTTCCACATGGCACTGCTGTTCTGTTTCAGCTTCCCATGCTCCCTTTCCACATGCTGCCATTCTGTGGTGTACGCTTGGCATTCTGTTTCCACACACCAGTGCTCCGTTTCCACATGCCAGTGTTCTGTTTCCACACATCAATACTCCGTTTCCACACGCCAGTGCTCCGTTTCTACAAGCCAGTGTTCAGTTTCCACACCCTGGCCTTCCGTTTCCACACGCCAATGCTCTGTTTCCACATGCCAGTGTTCTGTTTCCACATATCAATACTCAGTTTCCACACGCCAGTGCTCCGTTTCCACAAGCCAGTGTTCCATTTCCACAAGCCAGTGTTCCATTTCCACACGCCAGTTTTCCATTTCTGCACGCCAGTGTTCCATTTCCACATGCCAGTGTTCTGTTTCCACACCCGGGCCTTCCGTTTCCACACGCCCACATTCCGTTTGCACCCAGGTTCTGTGTCCACCTGCTAGCGGTTCCTCACAGCCTGGTTCTGTGTCCACCCGCTCTCTCTCTCTCTCTCTCTGCTTCGCTGAGCCCAGGTTCCATTTTTGCATGCCCACGTTCGGCTTTCTCGAGCTGGTGTTCGGTTTCCAGGGACACGTGCTCCGGCTGGGTCTGAAAAGGCTTGTTTGAAAGGCTTGTCTGTGTGGGAGTAGACAGTGGAGGAAACGGCTGAACTCAGCGGAGCGGCTGACAGACACGGCCTGCAGGAGTGATGTGCCCTGGAGTAAGCGATAGAGAACACCCTCACTCCATCTGGTCAGCGTTAGTGTTTATTATTTATACATGGCATTCTGTTGCTCATTGATTTTCCTATAGACATCTCTTCCCCGCTGTCAGAGTGGCGTGGAAGGGGGAGGCGCAGCAGTGATTTCTTGGACGTTGTATTGTGATTAATTATCCACTGGGGGCCATCTCTGTGGATGGACTGCATTTCTAATGCTCTCTGTAATAGAAGCCATTTCCCAGCTTCCGTTCCCTCTGCAGGGGCAGAGAGAGGAGGTGTGGGAGAGACACGCGGAGGGAGGGAGAGGGAAAGAGAGAAACAGAGACTGACAGAGAAAGGAAGGGATGGGGAAATACAGACAGAGAGAGAGAGAGAGAGAGAGAGAGAGAGAGAGAGGGAGAGAAAGAAACAGGCAAAAATGGACACAGGCAAGGGGGATGGAGAAGAGAGAAATTTAAGAAGAGAGGACAAAGGAAATGAGGGAGGGAAAGAGTGAGAGGGAAGGGAGAGGTGAAGAGAGACAGAGAAAAAGGGACAGAGGTAGAGAGAGAGGACGGCTCAGATCTGCTGATCCTGCTGGAAATGAACAGGGATCAGGTAGAGTTGCAGTCATCCGGTGCCTCCTCAAGACAACCACTGAAAAACAACAAAACAATTCTCCCTCCATTTCCATATTTTATATTAAATTCCCATCAGCTGAAGTAGAATGTTTGATGACTGAATTCAAAGTTATCATGTGGCTTATTGGTGATGATGATAGTAATGATGATGATGATGATGATGATGATTTTCAGGGTGATGATGATAATGACAGACATCTGGTTCTTATTACAGAAACACCACAATATAACACCGATAATGGCCTCTGGTTAGCGGCAGAGGAGATGCACCTCCTTGTGATGTACATGTTGCAGAGAGTAATGGTGATGTGACCCTTAACCAGTCTGAGATTTAATCCATGCAATGAGGCATACTAATTGGAGTGTTTCCCTCCAAAATGCCCATATGCTTGAAGCAGGTATGATTTAATACTCATATTGATTTCTGGTATGGTGTTCATTGAGTGACTAATCTCAATAAGGAAAACCCTTTTTAACAGGAACGTATAGTCTTAAACTCCGTGGGGACAGTGAAAACTCATGAATTCTAATGAGCAGGATGTTTTTGAACCAGGCTTAGCCCATGAGCTGCAACACAAAACATGTATACCTTACACACAATAAAACTGCAGGGCATTAAAATTTAAAATATAATGAATATGTGTGAGATTTGTTATTGCACAAATCATTCATTAAAAGCTTTGA
>CM032888.1:32826534-32834034 GCA_019176425.1 Megalops atlanticus
CTTCTCTAACCTGCCATCCCCCACTCAAAGCAACTAACCCTCTCTAACTAAACCTCTCTAACCTGCCATCACCCACTCAAAGCAACTAACCGTTTAAATCCTACCATCATGTGCCTAAAAAACTAACCCTCTCCAGCATCTGAAAAGATGGGGATATTGATGCAGAAGAAGCAGCTTGAGGAAGTATCTTTCAGGTGATTATCAGGCTCCATCTGCTAATTGCATTGTGTGTCTTTACATCTCCCTGACTTCCTGAGCTTTGTGTTCTCCCTCTCCCTCTCCCTCTCCCTCTCTCCCCCCAGTCTTCCAGAGCAGAGATCAATAGTTTTTCCACTTTTAAACACAACCGCATGGCTGCCTGTCGGGCACACAGAGATTGGTGTGTACAGGGGAGCAGAGAGGTCAGCAGAGAAGCACCTGGTCTTCCAGAGCTTGCAAATAAACACAAGCCACACATGTAGGGATCTGACACAGACACTCACACAGGAACACACACACACACACACACACACACACACACGCACACACACAGGCACGGACACACAAACAGACAGACAGACACACAGACATACACACACACAAAATATCCACGCAAACACACATACATATACACACAGTTTTTCCATCTCATAAACAGCCCAAATCCACCCATCAGTTGTACAAATAAGCCTTTCCTTAGAGTTGTCTTGAAGCAAATGAGCATCTTGCAATGACAACATTTAACTGAGTGTTATTGCCTACTTTCTCATAAAATGTTTAGCCCACGGTAGGCGTAGGTCCACACTGATCAGTCTCTAAATATAATTGCTTTTGCATGTTACCTATTTATACATTTATCCTTTACTGAGGCAATTCCAGTACCATAAAAGGGTACCATAGCATTGTCCTCTGGGAATTGAACTGGTAACCTTTGGTTTACAAGAGCTGCACCCTACCACTACACCACATGATAAACAGGTCGATTAGGACACATTGATCTGTCCAATCAGACGCTTTACTCACATGGCAATATTTCAATGAGATCACTTCACCAGAACACTCTAGACTCTTCTAAGTAAAGCTCCACTTGGAATGTACTCACATTAGAAAAAACGCACACGCCTTTCCCCATCTGCTTCAGTACTGCTATATCTGTGTCTGAGCTGCGCATACCCACACTGTGAAATCAATTGTGCACTCTCCCCGATTGTCTCCTATACAGCCTGTGCTAACGTTTGTGTTTTCAATTGCTCCGATCACACAGTGAAATCATCTCCCCGCGGTTCATTCCTTGCCACTGTGTCTTGTTTCATTGATATAAACTACATCATGCTCATAAAGGTCGCATCTGTAAGGCGACAGAGACCGTGTGCAGTGTAAAGCCAAAAATAAGGAGCTCCTGCCAGTTATCTTATTTACACCCATCAATACCCTTTATAACACCACCCCAGTTCCAATAAACATTAATTTTACTGAATCGGCACATAAATCATTGACAGCAGCCAGGTGTGCGGATACAGATAAAGACAAAGTGAAATGAAAAGAGCCTTAAAGAGCGTTTAGCTCTAGGCTGCTAACCGTGGGAAAATGGGCCTAAAACAGGATTAATGCTGACGATATTCACCCAGTTACAGAAAGGAGACTGTCAGTGATATTCACCCAGTTACAGAAAGGAGACTGTCAGTGATATTCACCCATTTACAGAGAGGAGACTGTCAGTGAAATATTACAGGAAACATTACAGGTTCAGCTTTGCCTTTAAATGTTCCGCTTCTGTCGAAAAGATGAGGCGTTGGAGCGTACGCTGAAGCTGAAGCAGACAAACTCCCCTGTTCCTGGTATTTTCCTGTCAAGGACGCTTTTGGTAATTGGCCACTGGGAGACCAGTGCTGTGTTTTCATAGAGCCTGCAGAGACAATCTGAATAACACCGTTGAGGAACCACAGGACCCCACCCCAGCAACTTCCAGAACCTTCTGTCTTCTCACGCAGGTAAGCCTAGTCAAGGAGCTCACCCTTACTGTGAGAGGAAAGATCCTGACACACTCAGTAATCAATGAGCTGAACAGAGGAGGCTCACAATGGAGGTTCACAAAGGCGCTCTACACAGGAGATCCACAGTACAACTCTCCAGAAGGGCTCTACACAGAGGACCTGTACAGGTGAGGTCTGCAGTGAAATTCTACAGAAGAGCCTTACAGGGGACCACTACAGGAGAGCTCTACAGAGAACCTTCACAAAAGAGATGTGCAGACGAACCCCACAGAGGAACAGTCTTACAGAGGAACTCTACAGTGGAGCTTTACAGAGAATCTCCACAGTGGAGACCTACAATGGAACTGGACAGAAGAGATTTATGAAAGAGATCTTAAGCAGAACTCTTCAGAGGACCTTTACAAAAGAAACCTGCAGTGGAACCCCACGGAGCAACTCTACAGTGGAGCTTTACAGAGGAGATCTACAGTCAAACTCTACAGAGGAGCTTTACAGGGATACCTACAGTGGAACAGTACAGAACAGCTTTATGATGGAGATCTATAGCAGAACTTTAGTGTAGAGCTTTACAGAGGATCTGCACAGTGGAGACCTACAGTGGAATTCTACAGAAGAGCTCTACAGAGGAGCTCTACAGAGGAGATCTACAGAGATCTACGGTGGAGCTTTAAAGAAGACCTCTCCACAGACAGCCTCTCTGGAGGACCTGGAGGGCGGCAGCAAGGCGCTCAGGCCGGTTGGGAAGTGATGAGCTTCTTGTCTGTCACCCCCCTCCAAGACCCTGGGGCTCACTGTAAATTATTGATAATCCACCGCTTAGCTGACCTGTCACTTAATGAAGTGCTTAGGAGTGTCAGAGATGTTAATAAAGACATGGGGAGGTGGAGAAGGGAGGGAGAGGGGGAAGGAGAGAGAGAGGTAGAGATGAGCAATAATTATGAAATAATAATTATCATTGTAATTTATTATTTGTTATTATTGTATTCTTACATTATTGTCCTTCTGCTTAATTGCATGGTTTTTCAACACAAATGCTTTTTTTTCCTTTTAGTCATGCCATTGAAGAAAACTGAATTGTATTGAACAGGTAGAGAGGGAGAGAGAGCTGCTGAAAGATCATGCTGTTTTGTGAGCTCCAGAGAAAAGCCAGGTCCTCTCCAGGTAACATTTATGTTCAGGGGGACTGACCATGGACATCAGGATGTGGGTTCCAACTGCACGGTCAGCTTGAGACCAGAGAATGAGACAGAGATCCTTATTACATTATTGTCAATTAGCAGATGCCCTTATCCAGAGTGACTTACATAGATTACACTATTATCCATTTATGCAGCTGAATATTTATTGAGGCAATTCTGGGCTAAGTACTTTGCCCAAGGGCACAGCAAAGTGCCATAGTGGGGATTCGAACCAGCAACCTTTTGGTTACCAGGCCTGCTCCTCAATCCTATGCCACCCTGCCGCCCCCTTCATTGAAAATGTAATATATACTTGTGAGTAAATATTCATTAAATTAATATATCCATCAAACATTCATTAAAATATTACAACTATGTTCCCCCATTTCAACAAATGTGACTGATGTGAAAATGTCAGTTATGCTGGGAGAGGGACCAACAGCCCTGCAAGCAGCTCAATATGTAGACACAGACTGATGGACACACAATGAGTGCCCTCTGCAGCGGAAATTGCGAACTCTGTGTGTGTGTGTGTGTGTGTGTGTGTGTGTGTGTGTGCGCGCATGCACACCCTATATGTGCTCCATATATGTGTTACCGTGAATACATCCCCGTAGGCCTGTAGCTGTAGGGTCTAGACACTTATATCTATGGCAACCATGTGATTCTAAGAAACTCTTGACCCCCTTTCTCACCACTGCACTAACATCAGACCCACAACTGAACATCTACTCCTCCCTCCAATCACATACCCCAATCTGCCCCATCTACTCCCCCCCCACATACCCCAGTCTGCCCCATAACTGAACATCTACAAGGACATGACAATGCAGTGAACATGCAATAAAACAATGTCCAATTTTAATATCTGATTTAATACAGTGTTGTAATCAGTATTGCCAAAACAATAGTTTTTTTCAGTAAGTATTGTAGCATTAGAGCAAATTTGTTTTCTTAAATGCAGTACATTGTAGATCTTCAATTTAGTTTGGTAACTCAATTTACATCTCCCATAACCCACCTGTGAGTCCCAACCCAGACTCGAAAAACAGTGGCCTACTGTGGAGAGATAGAGAAAGAGAGACAGAAAGAGACAGAGGCGGAGAGAGACGGCGGGGGGACGGGGGGCAGAGAGAGAGGGAGGGAGAGAGAGAGAGAGCAAGGGGGAGGGAGAGAAAGAGGAAGAGGAAGAGAGAGACACAGAGAGAGAGGTAGAGACTGTTAGAGAGAGAGAGAGAGAAAGGGAGGGGGGAGAGAGAGAGAAATCCCTCTGGAGGGCTGTTGTTCAGTCTCTCTAAAGTGCCACTTCCTCACCTCGTCACTGCTGCTGTGCTTTACTCTGCTTTTGCTTCACAGAAACGTCCCTCCATCATGTCACTGCTCATGACAGCTATAATGTCACAGTGTTGCACGGCCCCTCCCACTGCCTGAGCAGGAGGGGGCGGGGGGTCAGGCGAGCCCGAACAGGCACCACATCCGACACGTCCACACCCTGTAACCGTGACCCAGGCCATGCCTCTGCAGCACAGGGACGCAAAACGATGAAAGACCGTCTGCTGGGGCCCTGCGGGGGGGGTGGGGGGGGCTGGCTGGGGTGGCAGGGGGTGGGGCGAGGGGGCTGGTAGAGACTCCAGGGGGTAAAGGTCACCATCCGCAGAGATCAAAATTCAGGGAAAGCAGAACAGCATCAGCCAGGGGGTCAAACACAGTCCCGGGGAGGCAAAACGCAGAGGTGTCCATATTGGGAAAGTTCTGTTAGCGATATGACATCCGTATTACCAAAGTTCTGTTAGCGATATGACATCCATATTACCAAAGCTCTGTTAAAGATATGACCTCCATATATGTGCTGCCAGCGTCCACATTGGCAAAGCTCTGTTAGTTCACCAGGCTGATACCTGGTACCTGTCTTCAGTCAGTCTCTCCTGGCAGACAGGCCAGTCTAATGGCTTCTGTGTACAAAGCCCAGGATGCCTGGAGGTATGGAGGCAGCCGAGGGGTGGGGGGCAGGAGGAGCAGTCTGGTAGTCTGGTAGACAGGTGGAGCGCATCTGTACTCTTTGAAGTATATTTAGGTGACTGCACAACTTGGTTTGTTTTGTCTGTGTTGCAGAATACTGTGACTTAATTACAAACCAGTGTTCTTCTCTCTAATTACTCTCACCATAATTATTACACATCATCACTACCTGCTACTGCGGTCTCCTCTTCCAGAACCAGGCACACACACACACACACACACACACACACACACACACACACACACACACATACACACACACGCAGACACACACACACCGCATGCAAGCACATGCACGCACGCACACACACACACATGCACACGCACATATATAAACACACGCATGCACACACACGTTTTTCCATCTCATTAACAGTCCAAATCCACCCATCAGTTGTACAAATAAACCTCTCCTTAATGTGGTCTTGAAACAAACAATAAACGTTATTTGAGTATTTTGCAACATTTAAGTGTTATTGCCTACTGAGGTACGGACACACACGCACATGTGAACACGTTCATAGATACACACGTACACATTCACATAAACATACACATGCAGACACAGACTCCCACAGACGTGGACACACACACACACACACACACACACACACACACACACACACACACACACACACACTCACACAGGGGGACACAGGGAAGGACAGTGAGTTAAATTGGAGGCCAAAAGAAATCAAACAAAATGAAGAAAGTGTATTTTTTAGAGTGCTGGGTGGAGGGGTAAGATTGATTGGAGAAAGCCTTTCCTGGGTTGTGTAATATCTTTAAACTGGCAGCAGCCGCCATTACCCATTCTTCTTCCTGAGAAATGCCTTGTCAGGGAAGCCAAAGGAATTTTAAATTAATGTCACTTCCTCTCCATTTAAAAAAAGCCAGTGTGATGACACCTTGCCAACCTTTATTTTATTATTATTATTTGGGCTTTATGCGGCCTTAATTTATTGAGGGGATCAAACCGGAGCACATTACAGAAACTGGAGAGAGAATCCCAGCAGGAGAGAGGGAGAAAGAGGAAAAGAGAGAGAGGAAAGGAGAGATGAAAAGAAAGATAGAGAGGAGAGAAAGCGAGAGAGGAAGGGAAAGCTAGAGAGAAGAGGGTAGAGCAGAGGTTAGAGAAAGGGCTGTATGATTAAGTTTGGCTCATAATGATGATCTTATTGTTAATTTATAACTCGGCGACACAGTTCTGCTTGTTGCAGTACAAATAAAGCTCTCTGTCAATTTAATATGAATGGAACAGAGGGAGAGATAAGCAGAGGTATATGAGAAAAAAGAGAGTTTATGTAAAGCTCTTTATGTAACCACTGCTGTGCTATAAAGAGCATAAATGAAGACAAACGGACAAAAGAACGACAAAAAACAGTATCAAAAAAAGATAAAAACTCATCTCACTTCAACATATCTACTAATATGAGTACCACAGCAAAAAAACAGAAAGAAACAAAGAAACAGAAAATCTTACTGAGACATGTGTGAGAGGTGGTGGGGGTTGGGGTGGGGGTGACAGCAGTGGAGCACAGGTGTAGGTAGAGTGTGTAGGAGGACGATTCAGCGCTGCACAAACAGGCCTGAAGCTCACTCACTTCACTGCAAGCCCATGGCTGTCCCAGGAGTGCGTACGAGCGTGTATGTGGGGGGGGGGACAGGATCTGCTCTTCTGAATTACAGGAATATCATTGCGTTACAGGAGACAGGCAGTGAGAGACTCAGGGCCAGCTAAACTAAGAAACAGGTGTGCATTATTAAAATAATTTTTTAAAGGAGCATTAAGCCGCTTGCTTGCGGTGTAATTTCTTGATTAGAGGTCATACCACAGTCAGTCAAAGAACAGGCCCATTCTCACATATTATGCACCCAACAACACTGAAACATGGAGCACAGCTGGGTGAAAGCCCCCAGACCTGTGCGCTCCCAGTCAAACAGTGCACCTGAACATCAAACAAGCCATGAGGGCAATCCAAGGAAAAGAAAACTTAAATGTGCAGACAGAGAACCAGAATCTTTCGTTCAAGAATTCAAAATTGATCTGAATACCCTGCAGGTGTGAAGCACAACTCTCGGAAAAAAATCTGAAATATGGCCTTCAGTCACACAAAACAAATGTACCAGGTGCAACAAAAAGTGGGTGAGTGAGGAGGTGCAGAAACGCTGCAAAGTTAGCCTGACGTTTGATATTCATCAGACACCTGTGATAGACACGTTCATGTCTAAGCCACCACATGCAGAAATGTCAAACCACTTTCACCTGTCTTTCTTTTCACCTGCCAGGAAATTGTGAAGTCGTGATCATCTTTTTTTTTTTCATTTAA